>JAPDSC010048882.1:6803-22612 GCA_026290005.1 Latrodectus geometricus
TGGGGTGTAAATTTTTTATCTGTTATATATATATATATATATATATATATATATATATATATATATATATATATATATATATATATAAGGATGCAAAGGCTTTAAATGCGATTTTATCAAACTCAAAAACTCGAACGAGTTAACGCTAAACCAACAAAGTTAGAGTGCACACACGTTTATAAATTCGTAGTTAGTGCCGAAGTTCTAAATAAAAAGCTGTTGCCACTTCTCTTTTTGAAATTTCATCAATATTTTGATTTAAAAAAATATTTAAAGTTGTTTTATAAAAATCTATCTTTTAATAAACTAAAAATGATAGTATTAATAATTACCTTGTAGTACTATCATTTTTAGAGAACGGTTCGAGACTTCGAGGAGAAAGGACGCACCTGATCTGAGCTCTTGAAACTGGTTTTGGCGACGCGAGTTAAATCGGAAGGTGACCCGGGGGGTCCCAGCTACTATCACGGCAGCCAGGCCGGCTGCCCTACCGTAGAGAGTTCTTCGGAACACGTTGTACTTAGCATTTCTGCTATTCACAAAAATTACATCGGAATAACCAATACGGACTCAGTGTTGTGTAGTGAAAATTTGCAAAAAACAAAAATTTATATAAAAGCCAAGAAAAAATCCGTTAAAACTAAATCATCAAAAAACGACAAAGTTGTGCCCGATAAAATGGAAAAGCCTAGTGACTTGACAGTTGTGGAATTTTCGTGGGACTTAGATCCGGAATATATCTGTAACAAGTTTGAGATCCCATTAGCAGCCATAATAGATGATGCCGGAGCTTTAGGATTTGAACTACCCATGGAAATAGGAGCTCGAATTACCGAGGAGATGATGGAGGCCATTTGCCCACCCGAGATTGTTAAACAATGTGCCGAGCAGATTAAGGAACTGCGTAAGATGACACAAGTTCTACTACCATTTGCCAGAGACAATATGCCAGCGCCTGCTAACTCGATGGAGTACATCGGACACCTGTATACTCAACTACTAATTAATATAGGTGAGTGCGTCTCATTCTTTGGAAACTGTAGTGCATTGCCAAATAGTATAAATTTTTATAAGAAAAATGTTAATGATAGTATTAGTAGTAAGGCAGAGAATAAGAGTTCAAATAATGCTTCCTTAATTGTAAATAATAATGCTGAAACTGTAAATATTGATTTAAATTCTGTTGTGTCTAATAGTATAACTAATTTCGATAGTAAGGTAGATGCAATTAGTTGTGTAAATAAAATAGAAAATGTTAACGAACGTAATGTAAATAATTCTGATAAAAATATAAATGATAGTAACGTAAATGATAAAAATAGTATTGTAAACGATAATGAAAACATTATCAGTAATCCTGAAAATATTAATGTTAATAATGATGTAAAACTAACAACTGCAGCTAGTAGTATTATAAAAAATGTTGATCATAGTACACCTAGTACCAGTAAAGGCGTAATTATTGACAATAGTGACATTTTTAAAGTACCAAAACAACCCCCTATGCACGAACGAGCGGCTAGGCCTAACACGACCACATGCGATAGGGAAAGGCTTAATGACAACTCACGCGCTACTAGAGCATCCAAAAGAGCGAGACCCCACTTATATGTGATTTCGGATACAGAAACGGATAATGATATAGGCTTTTCAAATTTACTGCTTCATGGTGTAATTTTTGGTGAGTCTTCTAGTTTGAATTAATTAAAATATTTATTCTACATTTAAATTAAAATTCTGATAATCGTAGACCTTATTAGCAACCATACTTAAAAATATTCCATTAATAATCTTTTTTAGTCTATATTTTATTGATAATCTGGTACAAATAATTTGCTCAGTGTCAATGTTTAGGCTGTCCAGTAGTAACTATTCAAGTGCGAATTCATAGATTGCTTTCTGACAACAATTTTTAAGTCTTTTTTTTAGAATTAAAATGGACTAATTTTATATTTAATCAATTTGAAAGGTTATTTCTTTATCAGACTAATTTTAATATGTTATAAAAAGTATTAAAAATTTAAAACTTGCTATTTCATTGTTGGGATTTGTTATGTCTATAAGTCCATGTGTTGTTTATTTTTTAACTATCAAATGAGAATCTAATGGTGATAAGAAAATTATTTTGCTTTATTACAAGTGTTGAATTTTTTTAACAGTAGCTCTTTTAAATTAATTTATATCTTTAAAATAAAATTTAAATTGTTGAAATAATCATTAAACCTTAACATATAAAGTTTTGTTTCTGATAATCTTGATCTTTCTAGATTATCTTATAAAATATTAATTTCTTTTTTTAATAATAGATGCAGTCTGTTTTCATATGCCTCAGGTTACAAAAGCAGAGAATGGCTAAGAGCATATCGAATTGGCTGCGGCAAAAGAGTGGAGAAACAGAAAAAAATGATGATTTAGTGTGTGAATAATTATGATTTTTAATAATGATTGTGAATAAAAAATTGAGTGTGTATATGGAAGTCTGTAAAATAAACAATCTAAAAACTATATTTTGTTCCAAATTATATTTCATTTAATTTCTTAAATTCATTTGATTTATACTTAAAACTGTGCAATTTTGAATCACTCTTTAAATAAAAAAAGAATTTTGAATATTTCAAAGAAAACAAAATATAATTATGGTTATATAAATGCCAATTAATGTAATCTTTGTACTTCTGAAATATCTTAGATCCATTTGATTAAAACACAAATTTGTTTTCTAAGAATTTCATAAAATATAGGAAAATTTGTTAACTTAATAAATATTAATATATTTTGATAATAAATCATAATGATGCTATTAAAATAGTCGTATGGAAACATTTCAGAAATTGGCTATTTTCTTATATGAGAGAAATAAAAATTAGATAATTATTAATTAGAACTTAATTTAACTGTGCCAATTGAAATTGTGGATTCTCTGTTATTTAAATGATTGTTGTAGATTAAATTAGTTAATTTTAATGTGCATTTGTGTGTGTAAATAAAATGTTTTGGTATATATATACCAGTGTTTTATATATATATATTTATTTTTCTTTTTTGAAATTCAATCATTTAAAAATTCTTCCTGTGTTACAAACAAATGGAAATATTTTAATCTATATTACAATATATATGCTTATATTAAAATTGATATATTTGTATTTATTTCTTCTATGAAATTTTAATCGCTTAGCAGTTCCCTCTGTTTCACATAAGCATAAATTCAAATATTTAAATCTATATTAATATATTTGCTAATATTGTAATGCATTTACTTATATTAAAACCTGTATATTTCTTATATTTAAAAAAATGCTACATTGTTTAAAAGTATGATATACTTCTAAACAATGTACCTTTTTTTTAGATATCTTTCATTTTAAAAATTTAGCATTTAGATATACCCCAAAAGAATTCCTTTGTCAGAAGTATTAATATTTCCTTCGAATGAAATTTTCGGTTAATACCTTGACAATTTTATTGCATTTATTTTTTAGAACAGTAGTAATTTATATTCATAATAATGTTGCAAAAAAGATTAAAGAAAGGAAAAATAATTATTTTTCATTTCTTTATTTTTTTGCGAAATGGTATCAGTCACTACTTACAGAAAAAAATAACAGTGAAAAAAGCTTTATGAATAATAATGAAGTTATAAACAGAAATACACATAATTATTAGTAAATAAAGTATGTAAACTTTAATAACATACAAAAAGTTTACTGAATTATTGCAGAAAAAAATAACAGTGAAAAAACTTAATGAATAATAATGAAGTTATAAACAAAAATACATATAATTATATTAGTAAATAAAGTATGTAAACTTTAATAACATACAAAAAGTTTACTGAATTATTGCTTAAAAACAATGATAGTGCATATTATTTAATACTAAAATTTAAAAACACGTTTAATATGGCTGTTATATGAATGTCCAAATATGTGCCAAATCACGTCCAATATGTGCCAGATTACGGCCAATATGTGCCAAATCACGTCCAATATGTACCAGATCACGGTCAATATGTGCCAAATCACGTCCGTCTCGGAGGTCTATGGGACGACCTACGTACGTGTTACTTCCGCACATTGGTACGTGCGGAGAATGTCCGTAAGACGTCGCTGCACCCCTACCGGACGTCCTCTTAAGTCCAGGTGGACGTAAGAGGACGTTCTCCGAACATCCTGAGGACCACTGTTTGCTATCTGATGGTCCAACGAAGTGGAATATCTCGGATTAACATTAAATAAACGTTTAACTTATAAATCACATTTTAATAAAATCATTAAAAATAGCGCAGCGAAAGCAGTACTTAACCCATTATTAAACTACAGATCAGTGTTAAATCTAAAAAACAAATTATTAATTTACCGGTCAATGTTGCGTCCAGTGGTCAGCTATGGTCGAATCAAGGAAGAGTAAACTAGTTTTTTCATTTTAAAGTAGTCGCAACTTTTATTTCCAATAATTAGTCTTAAATAATGGAGTGTAGCTTTTGCTAAAATCTTCTTGACGTGAGGTTTCCAGGATAAGTTTTCGTTTATAGTAAGGCCAAGGTATTCGGCATTTTGTACAATGGGGATTTTTTTGCCATACATTAGTAAATCTTTAGTTCTTTTGAATCTGCTGTAGGATTTCTTGATAATTAATACATTGGATTTGTTAGTTTATTTCAATTTTCCACTGGTTGCACCGATCTTCGATGTTATTTAACTTTGTTTGTAGTTTAGTGAAGGCCATATCGACGGATTTGGATTTTTGAATAATTCCAGTGTCGTCTGCATAATAAGGAGTTATGCTTTTGTGGTCAGATTGCTGCACAGGGAAGTATGTAGTTTAAATTAAATATACTACCATAAGAAACACAAAAAAGAACTTTAAATAAAAAAAAAATTGTGATATTTTATACTAGTGGTAAATATTTTTACAAGTTAGAAAGAGTGGATTATTTATGTGGCCAATTTTGATTCATTATCAAAATAGCAATTTATGTAAATGTATTACTGCTTAATATTTAATAGCAAGAAACATTTTCGACAAGAGAAAGAATTAATGTAAAATTTCAATTAACAATTAAAAATATAACTTCACAATAAATTGAATTGAAGTTAGATAAAAATATTAATTGCATATTTATTTGATTGTTAACAAATTATTTCTTAATGTAAGATATTGAAGTTATATTATTAATGTAAAAAATATTATAAAATTATCTTTGAAACTGAATTAAAGTAAAAAAAAAATTCCCATTCATTTTTTTTTTTTTTTTTTTGTTAAGTTAATAGAAGAATTTCGGAGATAAAAACCACATTTTAAAAAATATGTAAATAAAATTAAAGAAACTAAAATCTTAAAATAATTAATAAAAATAATAAGAACGTGATGTATTTGATAAAAAATGATAATCACTAAATAAATGTGCCACGATAATGAACTTTCCCTTTATTTATTTTCCCTTTATTCATTTTCATTTATTTTATTAATCAAAAGGAATTAAAGAAATGCTTATTTCATATAAGTGCATCTTTTATTCTTATTTCTCGCAATTCGAAATTTTTATTGAAATTTATTATTAAAATTTGTTTTATTTTATTAAATTATATAATTTTTATTATTAATAATTATATAAATTATTAATAAAAATATTAAAACAAATATATTTTATTCATTACGCGTTCCCCTCTCCTACTTAAGGGGACTTATTCCGCGCCATATTGAAAATCAACTGTAATGTTAAGTCTATGGAGAAATTTAAAACTATATTTCACAAGTTCTATTATGACTAGACCTTTACTTTTTGTGAGTTTCGATTGTTCTTAAGAATAAAAAAATCTTCTTGTTTGAAATTTATTTTAAAAATTGTTTTAACTATTTTTAAATTGTCTCAATATTTTGAAGATATGCTTAAAACATTAATAACTTAAGAAAGATAAAGAAATCAGAAATTCTAAAAACAAGTGTAATTGATAAATTTATTTATAAATAGCTGGAAAAAAATTTTTCGTTCCATCTATGATAGTTTTTTTTTTTAATTTTGATTGATAAAATCTTATAATTTTTCTTAAAAATTAGCAACGCCCACATGGCGGATGAATACTTGGTTGTTTCAGAATCAATCCAATCACTTTCTTACTATAGTAAACAAGCTCCTCCTCTGTCAAAAAGTTTCCAATTTGGGTTTTTGCAATTCCAGAAGCTAATGTGTGTGTGATCCCTACCCTCATGCTCAATAAACGCTGCGTGTATTCTCAGCTTTCGAAGTTAACCTTTTGATTCCGGCATCTTCCAGTGAAAGAAAGGGGCTTCGGATGCGAGAGGAAATATTCCCCCCCCCTTTACAAAAAGAGAGAGTCATTTTCTATTGAGGATTTCACTATGACAAATTCTGAAATATGAAAAATAAATAATTATATTCATATAGATAGGTGTAAACAGATAATAAATTACGTTTTTTTCTTCATGCATAATTTCTTCTGATTTTGATGTTATTTCAGATATAAAGCAGATAAGATTGCTTGGTAAGTAAAAGCTTTCTTTCCGAATCGGAATACGTGATGGTTTCGATGCTATTCGGTACAGTAATAATGTGTAAGGCTAATAAAATTCATTAGTCTTACACAATACAAAATTTTAGGAAGCATGTCCCTTTAATTGGTTGTTCTTAATATCGGAAAGTACAAAATTGTGAAATTCCTGAGCAAATGCGTTGTAAAAGATTCTTGCCGACTATCCCAAATATCACTTTTAAAAATACAAGTATGACATCAATGCACTAAAATTAAATCTTTATTTATAAGTATAAAATATATTCTAGTATATATAAAAATGTATTCAGTGAGTCACTGCAAGCAGTTTTAGTGTACTGAAAATTAAACATTTTATATGCATTACATTCAATATATTCGTAAAGTTTAATCCTCCCTTGTTTCATCTTTGTAGGAATATATTGTTCAAATATCGCATTTTCAACGGATTTTATAATAATGACATCAATAGCTTTTTAGGAAATTTATTTTTCAAAAGTAAACATTAAAAATGACTTCTGAAAATTCAAGTATTTTTTGCAGTTTTCATGTTCTACTATACTTTTGCTCAAGATATATCCTATTTTTATTAATAAAATCGTATATATATCACGATATTCTAGTCATTTTTAATAAATTTATTTCCCAAACATTTTATTAAATCTACCCCTTTACATTACCTTTCGCAAAACAAGAGTTTCAAATTATTAATTGTTCAAATGATTATTAGTCTTGTCTATTATCTTCATTAATCTGCCCAATTAGAAGAAAAGTTCTAAAAAATTGTAGTTCTAATTTATCAATATCAGACCATTATTATTTAATTTTAAATTCCCATGGTAAATTGAGTATTTATAAAGCATATCTGCTTTTAATTAATGAGCTTGTAACTAAGCAAAATTAAATGCCTTTGTTGAATTAATATTTGTATAATCATCGAGAAAAGTATCGTTTATTTAAATTCATCATAGGAATTGGCATAATTCGTAAATTTTTCAGAATCATCCAACTGTGCTCTGATTTCCATTGATCCATTGATAAAAAAATTCTTTTATTTAGAAAATCACCTAAATATGAAAAATATTTTGCTGAAATTAAGACAAATTTGCATTTTGCTTCCCCAGAAGAAAGAATCAACATACTAATTTTTCATTAAAATTTTGCCCTTTGTTTACTTTCGAATTTTACGACTTTCTTTTGATACGAAGGAAGTGAAGCCCTCGAAAGGGGTAAGAAATTCATGGTATCATAGCTGTCCCATAGCCGCGTTCTGAAAAAATCAAACTTTTACAAGGGTAAACTTTCTCCATCGTGTCTCATCTTTAGCTCAAGACAGTTGAATCTGCTCTTTCTTGACGTCGCTTCTAAAAATGAGTTACCGACACCAAAAAAATAAGCTCGCCAATCGTTTACATACTTATATAAGAAGGAAGAAAAACAAAGGACAAAATTTGAATGCATGGAGAGAAAAGTAAGTTTATTTTTTATAATTTCCCACACTGAAATATTTTTGTTAAAATACTTTTATTATTCTATCATTGGAAGTTGTAGGAAAAAAATCTGCATTCAGTAAATGTGTCGCGTTTCAGTAAACACAACAGATTTTATTATACTTAATTTCGTATTTTATTTTTAAAAATTATGAAAATTAATAAATATATTCTTAAATTGATTGTTTTCAACTCTATTCTGTTTTCATTGTTTATAAAAATAGCTGTCATTTGAATTCGATGAAAAAAATGATTTTATTTATATTAATTCCAAGTTTAACTCAAATTATCATTTAATGAATTAAATTGTAATTGAGAAAAACGAAAAATTTTTATTAAACAGAAAATGTCTGCATTTATAAGAATTAAAGAAATATAAAGAGTTCATGATTTTTAAATATATAAATAAATGAACATGCATGTGAAATATTCATTTTAAATATCTTAATTAATATTTCCTGACCTACATAATATTTTAATTTCTTTTGTTACTTCCAGGCAAAAAAGACTTTTGGAATTAGATGATCACGCATTTGATGTAGAACCCGTTGAAAAGCAAAATAACTACAATTTAGAAGGTAGAAGAATAGTCAATTTAAAATATTTTATTGAACAGTTGCAGTCTTTAGATAATCATAGCCAATTTGGTTGCACTTTTTCAACAATGGAAGTGATTTCTGAAGAAAAGAAGGGATTGCGAAGTGGATTGAAATTCAGATGTCGAATGTGCAACATTATAAAGATTGTGTGGACTGAAGATGTAGAAATCTCTTCTCAAAATATAAATACTGATGCAGTAAATGCAATTATGAGTATCGGTTGTGGATTTTACAATTTAGAAGAATTTTTTTTCTGTCATGAACATTCAATCGATGTCTTCTAAGCTGTACAATAAAGAACACGATAAAATATGCTCTGCTTGGGAGATAACTGCTCTAAAAGAAATGGAATCAGCCGCAACAGAAGAAAAAAGATTGGCTATTGCAAGAGGTGATGTTGATAAAGACGGTGTACCTCTTTTGACTGTTTTGTTGATGAATACTATATGTTATGAATACTAAACTACATAATTTCTTTTAAGTCTTCATATTTTTGAACAGAATTACTAATTATTCAAAAGTAGTTTCAACAGATTAATTACATCAAAATCTTACTTTCAAAACGCATTTTTACTGGCAAAACAAAACATTTTTTTAAAATGTTAAATATATTCCAAATATATTCGAACTATATACATTAAATACTGTATAAACGAAAAGCCATGCAAAATTATACTAGAATTTTTAATACAAATATACATAAAGATTTCATGCATCATTTAATTAGGTTTCTTATGGCTATACAAAATATAACGAAGAAAACATTGTGCATAAATTATTTGACTATAATAGTATATGTGAAAATTTTCAGTCATTTCATTTTACTAAGAAGTAGAGCAATCAAGATGCTACTAGATATGCAAATCTTTCGCAATTTGTCTGTGGGTTCAGGTTGATATAAAACAATAGAAAACTTTGATCGCAAAGAGGTAGTAATATTTAATTATAAGAGAACTATATTTTGTTTTGTTAATTTTAATTTATCTTTTTTATCTTCATTGCAACTAAATGTTTCAGTGTTTATACTTATACAATTTATCTATAAGTATAAACACTGTCATAAGTCACTAATGTCACTTTACACAAAAACATATCTAAGACTACAAAGAAAACATTTTCCCAATTCCTTATAAGTTTCATCCTTATGCAGATGCGTTAACCAAATTCTTAACTATTTCTAATTTATGCAATTAAATTATGAAATCCAACAAATCGTTTTAAATCAAGAATTTATTCATATGTAAATTGTAATAAATGTGACACAACGCAGCCGTTCGTAGGTAAAGCTATGTTAAATTTAAAGTCATTTGCTACAATTATGTTTCTTTATTCTAAAAATCATTGAAGTAATAAAATAAGGAATCTCGCACACATTGAATTAGACAGAGTAAAACTATTTTAATGTATGTTATGTGAAAAATTAATTTTTTTAGAAAATGTAGAAGTAACATATAAAGTGACATTTTAATCAATTGTATGCTTCTCTTTTTCTTTTGCTCTAGGCTGCTATTGTTGGTTATCATACTAAAAAGGTTCTTTACCTTGGAGTGAAAAATAAATACTGTTCAAAATGCGCTCAAGCAAATGCAAAAGAAATGCCAGTTGAAGAACACCAGTGCTTCAAAAATTGGGAAAGCAGCTCTTCTGCTATGGAATCGCAAATAATAGTTGAAGGATTTTTGAAAAGCATGCCGATGTATCAATGTAAATAATTTCGAATGATTGGAGATGGAGATAGTAATGTTTATAAAAAAAGTTTTAGATGCGCGTCCGTACGATAATATTTTAGTTGAGAAAATTGAATGTAAAAACCATCTCCTGAGAAATATGTGCAACAAACTTAAAGACCTTTCACGAAATAGTAAGTACGGGCATATTTCCTTACGCAAAGAAATTGGCAGCAATGTTTTACGTCTAAGAAATTCAGTAACAATGGCTGTTCGTTATAGAAAATTAGAAAAAAATAAATCTCTTCCAGAGAGAATTTTTAATTTACGCGCTGATATTTTAAATGCTCCTGCCCATGTATTTGGAGACCATAAAAAATGTGCAGATTATTTTTGCAATAGTCAAACTATTTTGAGTAATTTAATTTTAAAATTAAAAAACAGCTAAATATATTTTAAATTAATGGGGGCGATTAATCTTTTAGCAGAAAACGCAAAAAGTTTATTGTTCGATGTTACCAATAATGCAGTAGAAGAATTTAATTCAATAATTGCTAAATTTATAGGGGGAAAGAGAATTAATTACTGCTTCCGTCGCTCTTACCAAGGAAGGTGTGCTGCAGCTGCGGTTTCCCATAATACAAAAACTCCACACTCGAAGTTGCATAGAGAGCTGTATAATTGTAGTCCCGGAAAGATTTTGGCACTTGTAGAGCACAAAAGATCGGTGAACAGACAGTTGACATCAGATAGAAAAAAGATAAACCAACAACGTAAATTTCGTTTTAGAAATGAAAAAAAAACCTAGGGTTTTGTTTCCAAACGAAATTGAAAAAAGTTACGGAGATAAAGCCGAAATGCCCGATATGCCAAAAGAGTTCTTTATTGAAAAAAAAAAAAAAATCATTTCTTAAAGATCTGCAGCTCAATGAAATGCAGCGGAGAGAGCTGGAATTATCAACAA
Organism: Latrodectus geometricus; assembly: GCA_026290005.1. Taxonomy (NCBI): domain Eukaryota; kingdom Metazoa; phylum Arthropoda; class Arachnida; order Araneae; family Theridiidae; genus Latrodectus; species Latrodectus geometricus. The sequence continues at coordinate 18,036 of JAPDSC010048882.1, forward strand.
CAGCTCAACGTGATTGTCCTCAATGGTTGTATGAAAGGCGAAAGCGAATTTCTGCCTCCAATTTTGGAAGTATTTGTCGCAAATTACCTCATACAACCTGTGTAAATATAGTAAAATCACTGCTGTATGCTCATTTGGACAATTATGCCATGAGATATGGCAGAAATCATGAAGATGATGCAATTTTATGCCTTAAAAATTTAGGCTTAGCCATACAAAAATGTGGACTATTTGTGGATACGCAGTTTCCATATTTATGGGCAACACCTGATGGTTTAATTGACAACGATGGAATAGTAGAAATAAAATGTCCTTTTTCCTCCAAAGATCTTACCCCAGAGGAAGCCATTTTAAGTAGAAAATTCAATTTTTGGAATTTAAATAAACAAAAACAAATTGGTAACATTAATAAAAAACACAAATATTTTTATCAAGCACAAGGGCAGTTGCATATAACCAAAAAAAAATGTATTGCCTGTTTGTCCTAAGGACACCAAAAGGAAATAAAATAGAAAAGATCTATAAAGATGATTTATTCTGGAAAGAAGAGATAAATGAATGAGATGGAAAATAAACTTAAAACTTTCTATTATGATTGTTTACTGTCAGAACTAATTGATCCTCGATACACGCGATCAATGAAAATCAGAGATCCTCCATCGATTATAGAAGCAAAAAATAAAAAACAATATAAAGAAATAAAGTTGGAATAATTTTAAAAAGAAAAATCAAATATTTTTTAAAAAATTTGGTTTCAATAAAAAATAATTAATGTAAATAAATTATGTAAATAATAATATTAAAATAATTAATGTAAATAAACACCAAAAATCACAAAAATATTTCTCTTTTATTTATATCCATTTCTCTCCATTTCCATTTCTCTTCTCATTTATATCATATTTCATTCTCCCCATTTTCTGGATGTCTAAAATATATATTTTACATATTGTAAATAAAAATTTACTGTTTTTAATAAATATGTATATGCCTGATTGAAAATTGTGCATATTATATTGTAATTACATTTGTTATATATATATCTCTCATTTTATGTATTTCAAATTATTTTTTAAATAAACTAGACAAAAAATTTTATACTTTCAAATGTTCCTTACATACTGACTGACATATATTCTTCATAAAGTTAAAAAAAAAAATTGTTTTAATTACTTTGAAGGTAACATCTTTTAATTACTGTTTCTTTCACAGCATGTTGATGATAGCACAATTTATTCATTTTTATTTTATATATAGCAAATTGTGTAATTTGTGGAAGTTCTGCGAGTTTGATACTACAGAGGAGTATAATTTGTTTTTGAATTAACCTTTCACATGCAATTTCTATCACATTAATGTAATAAAAATACACATACTCATGTGTATTATCATATTTGTTGAACTAATGCAGTCAATTTTTAATTAAAAGCACATCTTTGAAGAAATTTTTTTCATATTGCATCTTTACAGTATGTTTAAAGCATATTACATTGTTTAGAGAGGATATTAATTTTTATTCAATATGTCTTGTATTGAAAAAAATTACATTTAAAAAATATTTTGCATTTTTTTAAATAGTAAAATACTAACAAAAGAAGACATAGCAATTTATACTTATATAAATATGTACGTAATTAAATTTTCTATGTTTTTTAGAAATTTAAATCAATAAAGGATTTATTTTTTAATAATTTTATTATAAACTTTGGTCTAATATGCAGTTAGAATTTCGAAAAATTATTATTTCTAATTAGCTATCTTTGTTAGTAAGCTTATAATATTTCTAACGGAAAACTAATATTAATACCAACAAATAACAAAAATGCCAAACATATCGTATGAAACATTTTCATTTTCTGGCTGTCTAAAATATATATTTCATTGCAAAACCAAAATTATAATGAAGTCATTTCAAAAATAAATTAATTGGATGCGAAACTACTTTTTACAAAATGTATGTAACTCCAATATTGTGTGAATTAAGACTAATAGTACATAAAATTTTGGAAAATTAGAAAAGAATAGATGATAAGTTGATGCCGGAACTGCCTTTCCATTTCCTGAATGTGAGCAAAGATACAAATCCTATGGTTTATGTATTAACTTGTATTGCTTTTAAAATTTGTAATTTATTTTGAAATATAACGAGAAACAACGTCGATATGCTTGATTAATAAGATTCAATATTATTAATTAAGCATAATAATTTCTGCATAATAAGATTTAATTTCTGCAGGTGAACTTTCCATTCCTACAAAAATCATTGATAAAAACTATAAGTCAAAGCCATTTTATAAAAAAAAAGTTCCGAGACACCTTCCAATTTCAAAGAATCACTCTCATCTATTTTCCAGAAGAACCAGCAGTTGTTATAGCTAGCTATTAATGTATACGCACTGATTACTTTGGAACAAGCAAGTACGTGCTTGTTACTTTGTAATCGTATTCGCACGGCTCAGTTACACTTGAAACATAACTGGATTCCCACTTTGTTACAGGAAGTAAGGAGCATTAAGAAATAAGTACTAAATTTAGATAGTTTGTTCCACCCTTAGTAGGTTGATTCCAAACTATACTCTCAAAAGGAGGGAGGTTGGAACATAATTCATTCAATATGTCTCCTCACCAAATCTCATTCTCCTTCGTATATTCGGAACAATTTACGAGAAGTTTCGATTTAGCAAGGAATAAGGAATAATAGTAAAAAGATTATAAAGAAAATGAATAATCATTGATGGTTTTAGCTATTTTAAATTATTCACTTATTTTGTAAAAGTGGTGACAACTTGCGAGGTAAATTTTGCAATTGTTTTTTCCAAGCATACAACCCAAGACTACCAGGAGATCTAAAACGTCATCACTAATGAATAATTCTACAATCCTTCGTCGAGAAAGATCTAAGCATGGTTACAACGATGAATAAAAGAATAAGTTCCCCCAGATTGAGTGCTTGCATGGTGACTCATAAGTAGTTATAGGACGTAGTTACCAGAAATTAAGACACTGAGATATATACAAAAAAAGTGATAAAATGCATACAAAATTAACATAATCAAAGGAAATGGAAGAGCAGTCCAAAATTTATAGCAAATAAAGAAATTCACCTAAATGTTTGGGCAGAAACCCTTTTCAGTGTACAAAAATTTTTAGCGACTCCCTCAATCTGCGAAGGAGACGAGTGCCCCAACCTCTCCAGGGTATAAACAAACGGGGGAGGGTCTATCGCTGTCGAAATAGGGTGGTATAGGAGAGATATTATTGGGTTGTGGGGCTGATCCTGAGAATGGCCCTTGGTCTGTGAAAATGTATTATTTCATAGGGTCAATATTATATAGTTGACAATTTTTTTGAATTTAAAAATTATTTATGTTATTGAGTTTATTGTAAAAGTTTATTGAATGAGAGATGCTTGATGTATTTTATTAGAGTGAACATCCCTAAGATTTTATGAATGCGTTGGTTCCTGAAGTACGGCTCGGAATTTGAAAAAAGCCTGAATAGATTATTCTGCTTGCGTTCGATGATGGATAAGTTCATCATACAAGCATCACTCTAAATCGGTGCTGCTTAAGTTATGATTGCACTAAGGGACAGTTTTGAGTTCCAGGCTATAAGTAAGAACAGAGTTTTTGTAGCTCCAATGAATTTGTTTCTGATATTAGTTATGTGTATCTTCCAGGTCAGTCTTTTATCGAGTTTCCTCCCATATATGTGATGTCAGTTTTCCATTTAATCTTTTCACCTGAAATTTAGATATTAGGGCAATTTATTCGCAGTTTTATACTGAAGAGAATCGCCTGTGTTTTAGCCGCGTTTATTTTAATTCCCCAAATTTTAATCTATTTGTTTATTTCATTAAAGTGTTCATTAAGCATATTTCTTATGACTTGATGTTTGGGCCCGGAAGCAAGAACGGCAGTGTCATCTGCGAAGAGGCAGAGCATGGTTCGTGGATTTTGAAGAATATTATTAACGTGTAAATTAAACAAGAAGGGACCCAGCAGTGATCTTTGGGGGAACGCCTCCCAAAATGACCTTTCTGATGAGTGGGGGGAGTTTATCCTGACGGCAAATGTTCTATTAGATAGGTAGTTTCGAATGAGCCTGATTAGGTGCGGGACGGAAGTTATACTTAATAATTTTACAAATAAGGACTTCGTACCACATTATTCTACAGCATCAACAGCCTTCTATGGCAGTGGTATTTATAACTGGCTTGACATGCAAATCTAAAAGTTTTAGGAAGGTTCTAGACCCACTCGTTTAATATGGGCCCTAGAGTTTTGAAGATAAAATTTTCCAAAGGTATCTATTTGTCGGCAAATTCTTAAGATTCCCAAAAAATGTAATACCAAATCACAAGAATAAATTGCGCAAATATTTGTCCAAATTTAAATCTGAGATATTTTAAGACAAATGCAAGTAATATTTACAAATTTGTCATGTTATTGTGATGTTAGCTTAAAAAAGAAAATAAAAGCATCTAGCACAAACAGAGGAACAAATAATTTAAGGAAAAATTGTCAATGATTTTATTCAATTAAAAATAATTATTATCTATGCATATATTTGTAAGT
>JAPDSC010048882.1:22712-39987 GCA_026290005.1 Latrodectus geometricus
ACTTGAGCTTCAAATACTTCATCACTTGAAAGCTTATGATTTAATAAAGTTTTTGATACTGTCCATACTAGAGCAATATTGTGATTTTAATTCTATAAATAAAATATTTTGATAATTTTTAGGTATGTATTAAAATTTCTACAAAAGTAAGCACAAATATTTTAAAATCTTAGATAATTTTTGACTGTTTTTCACAATAAAATAAATATTTATAATAAGCGTAAAATTTAGAATATTGAGAATGACAAATATTTTGGAAAATGGGTTTATTATTTTCAAATATTATTGCTCACATTAGCATTATAATCTAGTATTATTCATAATTATTTTCTAAGATTGATCATTGTGTTGAAAATTGAGAAAAAGTTTATTGTATACTTAGAAGTAAAGAAATAACCCCAAATAATAATTACATTTGTATAAAAAAATAATTGTGTATTTAATATATGCACAGATACTTTTTTAAATATAAGAAATCAAAAAAATTAATAAAAATAAAGTAGTATTTTCCATATTTCATCAGAACCTAAATGTTCTTATCAGATACTAGATTTTACATAAAAAGAATAATTGAAATAATGGAAATATTGTATATTCGTAAAAGGATAAAGTATTCGAAAAATAAATTATTTTTTTACCGAGAATTTTATTTCACAATTTTTTTTTATTTTATCACTCCGTAAAAAAATGATAATTTGGTTAAGTTTTTCTTTTTAGAAAATAAAGGTTTACTAAGATAAAGGTGCATGGAGAGTTGTATATAACAATATCAAATGCTAGAGATCATGGAGCAAAAAAAGATAAACCTGCTCAAAGCATTTCGAAAGCCAATATACATAAAAAACATGTGAAGCCGTGTCTTTGGAGGATTTCAAAGGAATAGATATTTGTTCTTTACCGGATAACTCAAAAATTAATTCTGAATGCATATATCTTTAAGTGTAATTTTAGGTTATACCTTTGTTATTGAAATAGGTCAACGGCTCCAGCTGGACACGTCGTCACCACATCATTACTAAGCGTATTGCTTTGACATCATTACTAAGCGTATTGCTACCACGCATTAAAAAGGAAGTATAGTAACAAGCTTAAGAGTTTAGAAACAATAAACAGTGCTATTCCAAGTAATACGCTAACCACTAGACAGGTTGGGCAGCACGGAAGAATTAAGTAGTTTTTTCATTTTAACGTTGGCGCAACTTTTATTTCCAATAATTGGTCTTAAATAATGGAGTGTAGCTTGAGCTTTTGCTAAAATCTTCTTGACGTGAGGTTTCCAGGATAAGTTTTCGTTTATAGTAAGGCCAAGGTATTCGGCATTTTGTACAATGGGGATTATGGGAATGCCATACATGAGTAAGTCTTTAACTCTTGTGAGTCTGCTGTAGGTTTTCTTGATAATTAATGCATTGGATTTATTAGTGTTTATTTCAATTTTCCACTTGTTGCACCGATCTTCGATGTTATTTAATTTTTTTTTTTTTTTTTTTTTTTTGTAGTTTAGTGAAGGCTATATCGACGGATTTGGATTTTTGAATAATTCCAGTGTCGTCTGCATAATATGCAGTTATGCTATAGTGGTCAGATTGCTGCACAGGGAAGTCTGAAGTATAAAATAATTGTAGGATGGGCACTAAGATACTACCCTGAGGAACACCAGCTTCAATTTGACGAGACTGTTTTATTTATTCTGTTAATAAATATTCTGTATGCTAGATAATATTTGCTGAGGAAGATAAGATTTCACTTGAAATTTAGATTTATTAACTTTTAGATAATTACGTCTTGCTACAACCTTACACACCTTTAAGACTGTAATAGAGAACTTTAAATAAAAAATACCGCAATTTTTTTTACTAGTGATAAACATTTTTACAAATTGGAAAGAGTGGATTATTTATGTGGACAATTTTGATTCATTATCTAAATAGCAATTTATGTAATTGTATTACTGCTTAATATTTAATGGCAAGAAACAGTTTTGCAAGAAAAAAAATTGAAGTAAAATTTCAATTGAAAATTAAAAATATAACTTCATAATAAATTGGATTGAAGTTAGATAAAAATATTAATTACATATTTATTTGATTGTTAATAAATTATTTCTTAATGTAAAAAATTGAAGTTATATTATTAATGTAAAAAATATTATAAAATCTAACTTTGAAACTGAAATAAAGTAAAAAAAAAATCCCATTCATTTTTTTTTTTTTTTCAAGTTAAGAGAATAATTTCGGAGATAAAAACCCCATTTTAAGAATATAATTAAAATAAAAGAAACTAAAATCTTAAAATAATTTTAAAAAATAATAAGAACGTGATATATTTGACAAAAAATGATAATCACTAAGTAAATATACCACGATAATGAACTTTCCCATTTATTTTATTAATCAAAAGGAATTAAAGAAATGCTTCTTTCATTCAAGTGCATATTTTATTCTTACTTCTCGCAATTCGATTTTTTATTGAAATTTATTACTAAAGTTTGTTGTATTTTAATAAATTATATGATTTTTATTATTAATAATTATATAAATTATTAATAAAAATATTAAAACAAATATATTTTATTCATTAAGCGTTCGCCTCTCCTACTTAAAGACACCTTCCAATTTTAAAGAATCACTCACTCATCTATTTTCCAGAAGAACCAGCGGTCGTTATAGCTAGCTATTAATGTATTTACACTAATTACTTTGGAAAAAGCGAGTACGTGCTTGTTACTTAGTAATCGTATTCGCTCGGCTCAATTATACTTGAAACATTACTGGATTCCCACTTTGTGACAGGAAGAAAGGAGCTTTAAGGATTTAAGTACTGATTATAATTATTTCGTTCCATCCTTAATACTTTGATTCCAAACTATACTCTCAAATGAGGCAGGTACAGTTTAACGTCATGTTACATGCCTCCTCACCAAATCTCATTCCCCATTACAATTACAGAACTATGTAGGAGAAGATTTAATTTAGTAATGAATATTTTATCTAGGACATTATAAATTCTCAGGATATTCTTATCTGGTGGTTTTAGCTAATAAATATTATGCACTTAATTAGTAAAAGTGGTGACAACATGCGAGAGGAAACTTTGCAGTAGTCATTTCTAGGCATACAACATAGAGAAGGTCGAGACTGTATGGTGGTGTATGGAGCTCCAGAACCAAAGTTCAATCTCCTGTAGGATAAGTGTTCCTGAAAACTGAAAAATGATTAATAAATCTGAAATAGCAAGAATTTATTAGTCATGGTTTATCTTATACCTGAGTGGATAGGAAGAAAAGAGAAGGGAAAAAAAGCAGAAAGCAAAAAACATTAAACTAATAAAAAATAAAATTTAATTAATTTTTTAAAAAATGTGATCATACGACCTGGTATTCGTGTTGTTGTCCGACTCACCTCGCTTTTGTTTGTGTTCTGTAGTCCTATGTGTTGGTCTTTAACCTAAGTACTGTTCAGGGTCTGCTCTTGAGTGCCGCGTTGTAAATATTGTAGATCGGAATCTTTGCTATTTCATCATTTTCAATGTCCGGAAGATTCCTATAAAACTTGAGGCTTATCTGAAAAAAGTAAATAGAGAGATTATTAATACAAAGGTCTCGCATGATAGCTTCATCGGCATACAACACAAGACAACCACTAGATCTAAAACGTCATCACTAATAAATAATTCTACAATCGTTGGTTGAGAAATATATATGCATGGTTACAACGATGAATAAAAGAATAAGTTTCCCTAGATTGAGTGCTTGCATGGTGACTCATAAGTAGTTATAGGAGGTGGATACCAGAAATTAAGACCTGAGATAAATACAAAAAAGTTATAAAATACATACAAAATCAACAGAATCAAAGGAAATGGAAGAGCAGTCCGAATTTTATAGCAAATAAAAAAATTGACCTAAATGTTTGGGCAGAAAGCCTGTTCAGTTTACAAAACTTTTTAGCGGCTCCCTCAATCGGCGAAGGAGACTAGAGCCCCGACCTCTCCAGGGTATAAACAAACGGGAGGTGGACTATAGCTGTCAAAATAGGGTTATAGGAGGTGATATAATTATTCGGTTTTGGGGGTGATCCTGAGGACTGTCCTGGGTCTGTGAAAATGTATTAATTCATTGGGATTATAGTTGCCAATTTTTTTGAATTTCAGAATTATTTATGTTATAGAGTTTATTGTAAAAGCTGAATGAAAGATGCTTGATCGAGCGTTGTGATCTTCTAAGGAAGCTTCACGGAAACAGTGAACATTTGGCAATTTTGCCATCGACCTAAACACCATTCATGAACATGTTGGAAATGGGCAACCCGAATTATCATCTTAATCATGTATGGGAACACCATAATGATCTATACCAGCAGGTGTTCAACACAAGTCAACTATTAAAAAGTGAGTACTCCCAGATGGGTTTTTGTTTAATTTCAAATTGTGAATTGCATGGTGATTCTGACAAATTGTTTAATCCTAAAATTTCTAGTGTTGAACTATCTAGTAATGTATATGGTAATTTGAATACTATGAATATTGATTTGACAGTTGTGAATAATAGTTTAACTAAAAATTCTAGTAATGTAAATAATATGTATAAAAATAAAAAGACTTCTAATAAATGTAATACTAGTTATAAGGGTAAGCAAAATTTGTCAAATTATGTTAACGTTAAAGATTTCTACTCTACAACTAAGAAAAATATTAAAAACAAAACTATTAATTCATCCTCAGATTCAGATGATATTGATATTGCTGTAAATAATAACTATGCAGTACAAATTGCTGATAATAATGATAAACTGTATTGTAATGTAAATAATCCTTTACCTAATGATTGTGTATGTGAAAATATTGATGCAAACCCCATATCTATAAGTGTAAATACTGTTGCTGCAAATACTAACTCTATTGTAAATAACCCTAACCTACCTAAGAATTTAAAGTCAAGTAACACAACTTCCACTAATGCCGGAAACATAGTTGACATTGTTTCTATCCCCAGTACCAGTTCGGGTAATGGAATAGCAGTGAATACCCCTTCGGCAAACAAAAGAGGAAAAATTTTGGATGATCAAGTGTTCATTAAACCCAAACGAACTGCCCCAGCCATGAAATAAAAAATTCAGAAGCAGGCATCAATGCATGAAATCGATCCAAAATCTGCAGAAAATTTTATTGAACATCTGTTGGCATGGAAATTACTTTTATATACATAAACTTTTGAATAAAATACCAAAAAATTATCATTACAAATTCCACCATTATGAAAACTTTTAATTCATGAAACCTGAGCTGACTTGAAGCAATGAATCTAGGTTTATAAATACATATACTCACAGTCAAATATTCTTATTTTTTAATACCGGATCCTTCCATATGAGATCAGATAGTTCTCGTGCATTTGCGTAACAAGAAAAGGCGCTGCACGTTTCTTGCATTATGCAAGATAACCGACTCATCACGTTTCTTGCATTATGCAAGATAACCGACTCATCACATCTATGATCGGAAGGATCAACTTAGCTTACACATTAAACAAATACTAATGTAATTATTTTATTAAAATGTTTGGTAGTTACTTTTACTTATTTTATTTAATTATTTTTTTCCTTATAATTCTTCATATACATATTATTACAAATTATTTCTCGAATTTGTTTAATGCAAATGAAAATGACTGATTTTTTTTACAATTGGATATAAAAAAGCAATTTAAAGAAAATGTTTCTAAATGAATGTTCATCCCTTGACGGCGCTGAAATTTTCCTCATCAAACTTGTGGGCTGTACATTTCGAACTCATGGGTGTGGTTACTCAATAGGTTTGGTTAATCCCATGTATGTAAGGAATAATAATGTAAAAAATAATGTGGGGAAGAAATTTTATGACAGAAAGATTTAGTTATCAAATGGAACTAAAAAATTTCATAACCTAATTATGCGTTAATATGATTTTGAAATCTTGCCAATTTTCATTATCTCTAACAAAATAAAGGATGTGTCAAAAATAAAGCGCTGTAAATATTAAAATATATGTAGGACCTGTGGGAGGAGCCAATAATGTAAGCAAAATGGCAGAATGGAAAATTAAATAGAATGATTAAAAATATCAGTGCAAAGGCTAAAATAAATGTAGAAATGTTCAAAATTGATTATAGTATTAAAACATTTTCACAACTTGTAGTTTTAATAAATTACAATCATATTTTACTTATTTAATCAATAAAAATATTACTTTAACGAAGCTCTCAAGTATCAGTGTATTATCTATGTAATTAAATTTAATCCATTATTTCAAATAGGATGACAATAAAAACGTATAAATTTTGCATACAACTATATATTATTTTAGAATAAAACATTTTCTTTCCAATATTAATACCATTGGTATTGATATTAATTCTTTATATGATGACATTGTATAAGAAAATTTTATCCAATCACATTTCTGATTAAGGTAATTTCATGTCATCCGCTAACATCGCCTTTAGATAGGTAGACATTGTTTACTGTCATAAAAAGTTTACAGAAATAACATTAGAAGTAGTGATTGATCATAGCTCTCTTAGTGAAGGACATGGGCAAGAGAAAGTCACTGTATTATCATCTTAATTGAAATTGATGATTTTAAACATCGGCTACAATTAGTAGGAGCTGACCCCATATTCATAAAAATATTGAATATGAGCAACATACTTTGTAACTTGCCATATTCTTGGCATCGCTCAACAACTATTTTTCGTAATTTTTAGTGGCATTTTTAATGAAAAGATTATTTTATGAAAAATCAAATTAGTTACTGTTCATGAGAAACTGAAGAATTTAGAATCATCAAAAACTTTTTATGAAATCCAAAAAAAATAATAATTCATAAAATTTGTATCTTGAGAAAAATTTTGCAATTAAAATTTCATTAAGAGCAGTTTACTTAAGCAAGATTCAAACTAAGCGATAGAAGAAGTGAAAAGAGGAAATACTGTTATAGCTTATTTCACAATTTATGCTATGCTAATAATTCAAGAAACTGAATTTCATTTGAGATATTAAATTTCTTTTATCTACAGAAAGTCATCTTGTTAAATAATTGCATTTCATTCTTTGGTTCATAATCCCTTGCTAGCAAAATCACTGACACTATATTAGCTGATCCTTGCATTATCTTAGTCCGTTATTGGCAGCTCAGATTGGCCAAATCTTGGATGGTCTACATTTTGTTATATTCGACCCAGCATGACTTCCAAGAAAAACTAAATTTTGCTACAAAAATGGTTAAATCTAGACATAAAAGATAAGCTCAATCTTAGTGAGTTTTATATGTTTGTCTATATTTATAGATCATATTGATAACAAAAAATCTTCTTTGAATTATTAAATTAGAAGGAAGCTATTTTAAATCATTGGAATTTTTATTTTCTTTTAAAGCTATATTGTAGCATCGATATAAGTAAAATAATTATCATGCTTAAAATACAGACCATATTGCAAAATAAACACAAGTGATAAATTTACTACTCTTTTAAGCAATATTTAAAGAATTAAGCAAATTTTACAAATAAATGCTATATGATGAAAATCACATTCTGTTAAATTGAAATTAACACGCAAAAAAGAAAGAAAAGTAAAGTAAAAAACAAGTAAGTACTTACTATCTTCTAATTGTGAATACATTGTCTAATTCATGCAGATCCAACTGCTGGGCATGCCATATTTTAATGATTCATATTAGCAATATAATAATTTATTTGTATAATATTAAAAGCAAATCACATTTTTTGCATTACTTAACACTCATTGGTTGCTTAAATTGTAAATTTTTGTGTATAAATATATAATCACATTTTTATTTCACTATTGTACTTTTCTATTATACATTGCAGTCGCATTAATGTGACTATCTGTCAAAAGCCAGAATAATCTCTTTTCATAGTGCAGACTGCTCTAAGTTATACAGGAAGAGAGTCAATTACTTTTCTGAACGTGTTCTCTGATATAGCTAGCCATGCCTTCTCTAGTACTATGTTAGATTACGCGGCTATGATCCATGCTACAGGCAAACCGATTGAGATAGTCTCTCACATACTCTGGATTGGGTTTATGTTAGGTGAGTTTGTTTGCCAGGGAAGAATGGTAAGCTCATCCTGATGCTTTTCGAACTACACTCGTATACTGAGAGCCGTATGCACCTCGCATTCTTCTATTAGTAGATGCCTTGATCCTGAAGAAAAACAAAGCACATATAGGGGTGGACGTGGTCCATAAATATAGATGCGTACTTACATCGACCATCATGCCTTCCCACAAAGATAAATAAATCCGGAGAATGCCAGGAAAACATTTCCCAGACCAAAAGGGTTCTGCCTTGACCGTTCCTGCTATGGTTTCAAGGCTTTTGTTTTCAAAGGTTTCACGTCATATACACCAACGCCATCAATCTAGGAGAGCATAAAATGTCATTTATCACAAAACGCAACCTGTTGCTATTTAGTGGATGTCCAGCTGCGGTACTCACATGCAAATTCAAGTTTTTGTTGGTGATGAACATTAGTCTGCATAGGCACATGAAACTATGCGTCTGCTTCGGAGATCCAGACTCAGCAACATTCGCTGAACAGTAGCTTTAGAAACACTATTGGTAGCTCCTTTGTTCTTCTTAGCGGTCAGTTCCTTTTCGCAACCGTCATTCATATCTGTCATCTATGGTCCGTGGTACACTGCATTTGTCACGTCGTTGATTTTGGACAGTCCCATTTATCCATACACGGTATACTTTTACCACGGCGGCACACGAACAGTTCACAAACTTAGCTGTTTCGGAAACACTTCCCCCAATAGCCCGAAAACCAATGATGATGCCTTTTTGGGTGTATTATCAATCGGTCCGTTTCTGCATTACACCAACTATTTCAATGCTTTCCGAAGCCCTTACACACTCTTTATACACGCTCAACTGCATTGTGTTACGACCTGCCTTCTGTGATTAGTTATTTTATGTCGACGTCGCAAGTACATGATGGTCAGATTAACGTGATTGGATTGTACAAATGAATTCCAATTAAATAAAAAATTAAATTTTGCTTTTTCTTCAAAAGGATAAGCAAAGTAATATCCACTTAAAATCATCTTTCTATTTATGATTCTCATGAAAAAAAGAAAAATTATTAGTTTTGTCGATAGTTCTGATTTATTATGAATTATTCTATTTTTAACAGAAAAATATCAAAATGTATTAAGTTTAGTTAAAAATATTTAGCTAGATGTTAACTACTAATTGTTTCTGAATACATTTCACATTGAATTGAATTGAATACTTTTTGTCAAATTTTCAAATATTACTTTTTTCTTTACCCAAGAAACAACATAAATAGGAATGAAACATGCATAATTTGTTAAGAATTCAACATTAGTTTTGAACAAAATTTACTCAGGAGCAGAAATTTTCTGTCCTGAAAATATTAACTAGACAGTAGAACAGTTTATTCCAAAATTTTTATTTAGTAAAAATGAGAATATTTTTGCAATTTAGATAATTTTATTTCTTTACATTTCTAACATCCAACTTTGTATCTAATCTGCTGCTAGTTAACTATAATTTGTCAAGAATAGAACAGTACCTATAAATTTAACTAAAAAATTATTAGAATAAATATAACACTTTTTCACACATGCATATATTATATTTAAAAACTAATCAAAGTCATTTTATAAATCTTTTTTTTTTTTTTTTTTTTTTTAAGAGGTTTCAGTTTTAAAATTTTTGTTTGGATATGACTTCAATTCTTGACTCTTTCAACTAGAAACATTTGATCTAACTATAAGCAAATATTCAATAGGATATTACTTTGTTATATCATTAGAGAAATGCAATGCTAATATTAGTAATAAGTAAAACTACTATGGATCATAATAAATAAATTATATAACTGGTCTATTGATGTCCTGATGTATTTTTAAGAATAGAATACTGATTCATGTCATATCAAAAATATTTCATACAGTTTAGAAAAGAATAATTTACACCGGCTTCAAATTTATATATAATTTTCAGTAAAACTAAAAAAGTCCAACATAAGTGTTGTTTCATTGATTACTAAAAAAGTATTTTTTTAAATATTGTATTTTAACTTAGTGATTGCTTAAAAGTTGGCATAAATCTTAAATATGAGAAATCTAGATTATATTCCTGAGCCCCGTAATGTTCAAAACGAGAGTCCATTTAATGTGACATTAACCTAACAGAAAATAAACACTTTTGCATTTTTCAAATAGATACTTTAATAATAAAATATAAATAGGATACTTTATGTTATATTATTAAAGAAATGTAAAATTACCATTAATTACTGCTTTAATATATTAATTTTTAACTAAATTATATTAATGTATTTTTTGCTATAGATACTGCTGCTGTATCAGAAACAATTTGGAAAAAGAATCTTTTTCATACTTGCTGCTAATTTCTGCTGAAATGTAAAATAAGCTGTTCTCATTGTTAATAATTTTTAATAGAACTAGTAATAGAAAAATTATATAAATACAGGTTCAGATTTTTTAATATTTTAGAATAAATTTTAAATTAGAATATACTTCTATAGCAGTTAATATTTTTGTATAATAATAATTAAAACTAATATTTTTGCTTTCTTTTTGTCTTCTCTGACATAAATGAAACATTAATTAATCACGACTTATAAATTTTTGGTATTTCATATTTATTAATAATTTTTTACTAGTTTCTCAGGTATACCTATCCTACTGGAGATTGAACTTTTGTTGTGGAGCTCCATAAAAAAAAAATACCGTCTCTACCATCTGCTAGACCACAACAGCCATTAAATTCACTTGGCATCGAAATTGTTTCAGTTACTGATCCCACAATTCTTGGCGGAGATCTTAATAGCAAAGACACTAATTGGGGATGCAATGCTACTAATAAAAATGGAAAAGTAGTACTTGTGTGTGTAGAACTCTATCTTAAAAGATAACTTTAAATTAATTGCTCCAACTGAACCAATACACTCATCTGCTTTCTCGCAAGCTTCTGATATACTGGATATATTCTTACATTAAAACTATGTCTATCAGCAAAGGTTATGAGGGACTTATCCTCTGACCATCTTCCACTCATTAATAAAAATAACATTAAATATATCAACAGAACTGGTTGGATTTTGTACAATAATATTCTCACAGTTAAAAATAGCATCACTAATGAACTAGAGAAGGGAACAGATATAGGAAATCACATTTCAGCTTTAACTAAAGAATTTATAAAACTTTCGAAGAATTCACAACTGAAAATAAATATTACAATAATTATCTAAATTTACCAATCAATACCAGAAGTTATTTTAAAAAAAATAATGAAATTATAAATATTTTTTAAAAAAAGTTTTAGATCCAACATACAAAATAATGGTTAATAAAATGAATAACCAAATTTAAAAGACGGGTTTAGATCACAGAGACAATGATCGGAATGATAAAATTCAAAATCTATTTAATGATAGTTCTATCTGATCAATAGCCTGGGGCCTTCAGAAATAAATAGATACTTAATTGGACCGAATGGCCCCACATATTCATATACTGAAAAATTTGATACTTTTTCTCTTCAACAATATATCAACAATTTCAAACCGAAGAAAATACTAATACCAGGCTTACAACTAAAGTTGAAAATGAAGTTCAGTATTTTATTGGTGATAATTTTCCTCAGGCTTCTATGGAATTAACAAATGAAGATAAAGTAAGTAATATTATAAAAAAAAATCTAAAAATTAAAAAGGCACCAATGGGTTTTTAATTTTGTACTTTTTGCACTAGTACAGATAGCATCACTAATATGTTATTAAAAAAATTGCTATTAATTATTATAAGAAAAATGATCAAATTTTATAATAAAACTCTCCAATTATCTTACTTTCTTTCCATATGGAAAACTGCAACCGCCATCCTATTCCCAAACCAAGAAAAGACTTCAGAAAAGCAGAGAATTATAGATCCGATCCATCAATTTGCTTCCTAAATTAAAGAAAATATCTGAAAGAATTATTTATAACAGAATAAAAGAATACCTCAATTTATTACTAAATCAACAATATGACTTCAGAAAAATATAATTTTATAGTTAAGCAACTACTTAGAATTATTGAAACTATAGGACATAATCTGCACAATAATCTTCACATGACCGTGACTGTATGAAATGGCAATAAAGCATTCGATTGGGCATGGCCTGATGAAATTACTTATAAATTCATTAACTTCACTTTCAATGCAGATTTTATCCTTTCCATCAACTTTTAAATAAATAATAGGCATTTTCAAATTAGATATAACAATGAAACACCTCTTACATTAAAAATACATGCAGGTGTTCCTCGTGGAAACATATTAGGCCCTATACTTTATATGCTTCCTTTTCTAATTGAAAAATGAGGAAAATATGTTTAGTTTTCTATGAGAATGATACTGCAATACTCTCAAGCTCAACGAATCCAAATACAGTCATACATAAATCTCATATTGTACATTACAAAATAAAAGAATGGTGTATAAATTAGAGAATTATTATAAATTCTAAAAAATATTAACTTTTCTCTTCAAGAGAAGAAAAGACATTGCCTCAGATAGTCTCTGGCACACCAATATACGCTTGCCAGAGACTGTCTAAAGCAATGACTTCGGTCATTTTTCACCTTGTTTTGTCTTTTTTTTTTTTTTTTTTTTGATTTGTTGAATAGAAGGAAGAATGAAAAATCTATTGTAATTCAGAGATCATTACATTTCAATGTTTGCAAGTTCACACACTGATTAGCAGTTCTGCTCATCGCTACAAGCAAGAATTTGGAAAGGATTTCAGACGTATAATATGAAATGTGTGCATCTACGAGCCTTAGTAGATACAACGGACTGTAAAGAAAGATATTGTTTCTCGTTTACTGGATTTCTTAAAATTTCATGATTTCAAATTTAAAGGAGGGTTACCAAATAGCTGTCATGTTGAATATGTGTCATGACAGTTGTTCTTTATGTAAAATATGTTTTTCAAAACAATAGCACTATTCGTTTCCCTGGTGGTAGTAAGTTGAATTGAATGATAGGCCTTGCTTTCATCATTTTTGAAGATAAAAATGGGAGTGACGGATAGAGTGCATAGAATACCTAAATAGCCTTCGTTAGCTAGTTTTCTACTGACACCAGACGCATTGAAGACACGCAGAGCATCATTGCTGATACCTTGTCGCATTTTGAAGAAATAACACTATCTTCATCAACTGACTTTGACGTCTCGTTGCTAAGTATCATCAGGATGCTGAGCAACAAAATATACTTTCTGCCACAAACTTAATCTGCGACCCATACAGTTGGCTCCTGGAATATCTTTGTACTGTAATGTCCAGGCATCATGTATTCGTCCTTGTTTTCAAGGAAAATTTCAATGTGACATTTTCACGACATTACACACACTATCACATCCTGGCATTCGGGCATCACACAACTTAATACAATAGCGTTTCATTTGACCCAATATGTTGAAAGACTCTGTTGAATGAACACGTGCCTATATGGACTGTCAAAGATCTTAGATTCACAGATACACAAACAGCCCGTTGCAGTCATTTAACATTCCATCGCAATGCTTCAGCCATGTACATATGGACATTGTGGGACTTCTATCCCAATCTGATGCGAACTTGGTTACTTGCATAGACCGCTTCACAGGTTGGTCTAAGGCAATTCTTATAGCTGGCATTGTCTACAAATGCAATCGCAAAAGCTTTTGTTCTAAACTGGATTTCACAATTTGGAATTCCCACTGACCTAACTACAGACCCGGCAAGGTAATTCTATAGAAATCTATTCTCCATCCTTAACAAGATACCAGGTATTTTGCAAAACCAAACAACACCATGCCATCCAATAAGCAATGGTTTGCTAATGCGATTTTATCACTCCCTCAAAATTGCATTACGATGCTACAAAGCTAAATGGACAGAACCAATACGTATTGTATTGCTTGGACTTTGCGCTTCATTTAAAGCAGACCTATAGTATACTTGTGCTGAGCCTGCTTTTGGTACAACTCTAGCCCTTCCAAGCGAGCTCATCGACAACCCAAAGATTGATGTGCAACGCCAAGACGTTTTCTAAAAACTTCAAAACCATACATAACTGAGACTAACTCTAAATTTTATGGATGCCAAGCCGACAGTTTTTGTATACCCATTGCTCTCAACATGCACTCACATGTTTGTGCATGTTGTTACAGTAAAAAAACCTCTCCAAAACCCGTATAATGATCCTTTTTGTATTATACACAAAGGTGAAAAGACTTTCACCATCAGCGTGTGCTATCAGTATCTACAGACAGAAACCCACCTTCTTGGAAGTTTGATTTTTTCCACACAACATCTTCAGGTTCTACGCAATAATTACCTATCCCACAGCAACATACAGAGCAAAAATCAGAGATTTCTGCAACAACTTCACCCAATTCTTCAATGCCTCTCGTACAAAGAATGCGTTCAGGACGCTATATCAGATTTAACCCATGCTACCTGTAATTTTTTTTCTTTAATTCTCTCTCTCGTGGTCACTGAAAGGAGAGTACTGGGATGTCATTGTAAACTGTGAGCAGACACACAATTTCCTCGTGACCATGAACGCACACGCACGGGCATTAGTCCAAAGAATAACTGTAATACCTGCAGCTTTTTCTCTTCTCACCCAAAAAGTTCTTGAACCCAAAAAGTTTTGTCTGATTTCCTATAATAAAAAATGTAATGTCTATCTTGATAAAATATTCTCTATCTCTAAGTTGATAAAATATGATTTATAATCTACTGTGTCCAGTTGAGTGTAACAAATTTAACAATTTTGGCAATGGATGGAAATAAGCATTGAGGCATGTATTTCTGAAATAGTGACAGAATAACACATTTTCATATTTATTACAAAATGAAGGGATGTGGCAAATTTATAGTTCTTTACGGGTGGCTGAAATTCTCGCTATGCATCTGATTCAATGTTAAATTAATTACACTCCAAATTATTTTTTATATATCTCCCTTTTATTTATCTCGTATTGCAAAGTACATTTTAATTAATGTGGATAACTCTTTTGTATATTGGTCTGAATATATTATAATACTAAAGAGACCGTGTGAGAAATTCACTTAGAGTGGTTTGGAGAAAGAAAAAAAAATTGATGTGCTTTATCTCAAAAAGAGTGACGGTACCAGCTTTTTCTACCATGACTGTAAAAGCTGCAAATCTCTTTTACTCTACACTTTTCTTCGAAATATCATATTGAGTTTCAATATAATTAAACAAAATAAAAGAATACTATAATTCTAATACTTATAATTAAATTTCTTTATTTTAGAACAATTTATAAGCTTATCTTTTAAAGTCATTTCAAAAAGTAATTTAAACATTATATTGAAAAGTCTTTATTCACTTGTAGTCTGATGTATAAAATTCCTTCAATTCTATTTGGAAGACTATTAAATTGTTCAGTATAATGTTAACAATTTTTCTGAGATTTATAAATATTTTGTGTATTATATAAAATCAAGTTGAGGACTGAAAATTTATATGACAGTTGTAGAAAATATTTAGAGAAAATATAGTGGCTTTTTTAAAATCAGTAAATCATTTTTTATATGATACACTTATAGAAATTAGGCTGATCAGCTGATATTAGGAAAATTTTTCATATTTCAGTCACAGAAAAAAATACTATGCTCGTTTTGACACTCGTAAGAGTAAGAGTAAGAAGTGCTTTTCTCGCTCTCCTCGAAACCAGTTTTGGTAAGTTATCGTTCCCTCTCCCGGCAGTGATGGCCGCCAGCGGCCGGCATGACGTGAATCCTCCTGGTTACCGTAGGACTCTTGATACTACCCCGGTAAATCAAATAGAATTGGATAATACATCTGTCAACCCAAATATGGATACTTCAAATTTTTATGTGCCAAACAACTCGGAAACGGGTACCACCACCACGGGCAAAGACCCTTTTCAGGGCCATCAACTGGATACATCAACAAATGCTTCGATGGGAAATAGTGGTGTTATACCTACTACTAATGGAAATTGTGAAAAAAATGTGTATGAAAGTACTAAATCAGTGATGGAAAATGTGTGCAACATGGAGCTTATTAGGCCTAACGGAATTCCGATAACTCCTGCTTGTGTTAAAAATAAACCCGTGATAGTGCCAAAGGAATATCTTCCAAGAGTGGTGTTATGTATTATGACAAAGAAATTAGGGAATTCGTCCCAAAAATTGACGAATACCTAGCAATCGACTCTGCTGAACCAATTACTAAGTTTAAACGCTGCAACCTACTATATGAATTAACTAAAGGCAGTAATCTGCTTGCAATTTGTGGTTCGACACACAAAGCGTTGATGAATTCGCTTGAGGACACTAAGGATTATCACAACAATGAACAATTGAAATACCTAAAT
Organism: Latrodectus geometricus; assembly: GCA_026290005.1. Classification (NCBI taxonomy): domain Eukaryota; kingdom Metazoa; phylum Arthropoda; class Arachnida; order Araneae; family Theridiidae; genus Latrodectus; species Latrodectus geometricus. Next base: position 39,180 of record JAPDSC010048882.1, read on the forward strand.
GGCATATTCCAAAGCACATTTATTACAGGTCAAGACCTCAGGGGTAAGTATACCCCCCATACATGTAAAGTACGGAAATAATTATTATAAGCTACTAAAAACTCTAAAAACTAACATTGACAGTAACCTAACAGCTAAGTTAAATGGAGAATATATGAAATATTCCCATCAAGTAGTGAAACCCATAGACAACTAACAAGTTACCAAACAAGCAATAACATAAAATGCCTTGTACTGAAATACAACAAAGATAAGCCAATTTAAATAGTAGTTAAAGGCCTACCCCTTACCCCGGTGGATTACATAATAGAAGAATTACTAGCAAAAGGATTTGTGGTTGAAAAAGTAGTTGTGTCGTAAGAAAATTTAGGAAAAACGAACCTTTACCATGCTTCCTTGTCTTACTAAATAATAATGAAATGGTGCAAAAAATTTTCGAAATAAAGGAAGCTCTAGGAGTAATAATTAGGATTGAAAAATATCTGAATAAGTATCCAATCCAATGCTACAATTGTCAAAAATTTGGACATAATTCGTCAGTTTCTTAAAACCAAGTTGTGTTAAATGTAGTCAGAAACATATGACGAGAGAATGCCCTCATAAGGTAACTAACTAATCACACCAACATGCTGCAACTGCGGAGGAAGTCATACGACATCTTATGCTGGATGTTCTCAGAATCCAGCAAACAAGAAAAAACAACAATTAATACAACAAGTAAAGCAGCAAACTCCCCCCAACAATAATTATGTTTATAGTATTATCTCATACGCTAAAATAACAGCACAAAATGTCCCTACACAACACA
>JAPDSC010048890.1:336-53541 GCA_026290005.1 Latrodectus geometricus
TATATATATATATATGTATGTATGTATGTATGTATGTATGTATGTACGTATGTATAAGTATATATACACATAGCACCTGCTTAAACGTAACATTCACCTTTAGTTTTTTTAAGGGTTGTATTCGAACATGAGACCTTATATTCGGAAGAGGGTATGTGATACTTGTGAGACGTCATCCTCCGTCCCCGCTTGCCTAGAAACTTTGATATATGTATCTAGCTGTTTATTATATTGGGTTGTTCGGAAAGTTATTTCGTTTTATAAGAAAATGAAAAAGATATAGCGAATAAATATTTTATTGAATTGTATATTGTCGATTCTAGTCCAATACCTTTTACCATCTTTCTAGTCGTAGCCTGATTTCATTCTCATAAAATTGTTGGTTTTCACAAGCACAAAATTTATTCAGTTGGGGAAAAACGAAATGATTTTCCGAACAACCTAATACATGTGTATAATTATATTAGCAAATGTGTGTGTGCGAAATTAAAACATCTCTTCTGTGATTGCCGATGCGGGTACAGTTGGAAGAGAATATAATTATACAAACAACACACGCTCCAATTCGAAAACCAGAGGATTAATCGATGTAGAAATATTTGATTATTTTGCATGGAAAAGACATATAGGTTAATTTGTTGAATGATGAGAAGTATTTGTGGTAGAATAATTGCATGATGGAGGTTTTTTTAAGGATAGAATAATTGAAGAAAGTTTCTTATTTATGTATTAAAGCTACTGTCTTGTTTAATATAAAAGGATTGAAAAAGGAAGATTTAGTGGTAGTGGCTAAATTAAATTATATAGAATGTCCAGAATCAGAAGATAGAGAATTGCAGATTTAAAAATGTTAATGGAAAAAAAGTGAATATTTTGAGGACTTCAATTTTTTTTAACTCTTTTTAGCATACAACAGTCGCTAAACGTATAGAGAAAGAAAGAAGTGAATCTAACAAACTGTACTTTTGGAAAAAATCTCTTTTCAAATATCTGAGACACATTATGGGATTCGAAAGCCATCGAATTGATCCAGAGAAAATCAAGGCTATTAAAATTAATGAGACCTCAAACAAAGAAATAGTTGATGAGTGTGCTAGGATTTTATTATTATTATCTTGATTACACATCTAATTATGTGGAAAAAACGTATCTTCTTACCGAGATTACTAGAAAGAAGAATCCTGAAGAGTTATATTAGTTGGCAGAACTTGATAGAACATTTAAGGACTTAGGAAAATGTCTAATTGAAGCACACATTCTCAATACAACTGTTGTTGGATTGCCATTCATCATACAGTGTGATGCATCTTCGAGAGACGTTGATGCATGTCTGTGTCAACGGAGGGAGAATCGGGTCTATCCAATGAGCTATGCAAGCAAGAAATCAACCAAATCTCATCAGTCCTTGCCAACCGTTGAAAGAGAAGAATGTGCAATTATTTGCAGTTTGAAAACGATCGAAACGTGGATCCTTGGATTACCAATGGAATTGATTACAGATCATAATCCACTAATTTTTATCACCAAGAATGCTCCACTGTCATCGAAACTTCAAAGGCAGACACTGGCTCATCAGAAATATTACTTATCTATTCCTCATCGTCTAGGCTCAAAACTGATAAATGTTGATACATTGTCTAGGCTGGAAACAACAGTGACTTCAAAAACTATCAAAATGATTTTTTTAATAATTTGGCTGAATTTAGTTTTATTTTTGTGTAATTTCATATGCTATTCTCAAATAAATTTGATGTTATTCAAACAAATTATTATTTAAGTAACCTATAAGCTTAATGTGTTATTCAAATAATTAACTTTTTTCTTTATTTGTATATCGCAGTTAGACGCTTAAGTGTGTGATGTTAGTATTGTGAAAGTTGTTAAAGTGTTTCTTGTTAAATTATACAGTTATATTTTTGTGTTACTATGCTTTGTTACTATAGCATTATGTGGTAAGTAAATAGTGTTGATAGGGGTGTGATGTATGGGTGACGTCAAGTCCCCTCTCATCCAGGGAATGTGTTTGTTTTTTGAGAGAGAGGTCGTGGAGCAAGATACGGAGAAGGTTGCATCTGTAGCTCCCGTCAATAGAGTTCTCGTAATTATGATATATTAATTATATTACACCCAGCTGTTTATTATATGTGAATTATTAGATTAATAAATGTGCGTGCGCAAACATAAAACGTCCCTTTCTTGATTACCGATATAAATACAGTAGGAAGGAAGAGAAAGGAATCACAACAAGTATTACAGTGTAGTTTTATTACTAGGTGATCGTCTGTTCAAAACTATAAACTTGATAAAAGAAGCTTTCAAACTCTGGAAAATTATTTATAATAATATTTTTTCTAATGAATCTAGCGTGATTTTCAATGTTATTTGCGTTCTTTGTTCTCGGGCAATCATTGGGTCGATCAATTACTTTCGGAAAATCAATTCTTTACACAAGCTTATAAACATTTTAAACACTGTTTAAATATATTTTGTAAGAATAAATCTTGCATTAATTTTAAAAACAAGTGGCACATTTATAATTAGAAATAGTAAATTTATTCGTCAGAAAGTTAAAATTAAAGTCAAGCACACGTGCTCTACTTGCAAGTCAAGCACCTCATGAAACTATGTAAAATTAAATTTTTGTCATGATAGATATTCTGATCTCTCATGACAGATTTCTGAAACCCTCCACAATCCTATACAAATTTCTATAAGGGAATTGTACTTGTTTTGAAAGCTATCATAATTTAATTACCTATAATTTTAAACATTTTACATCTAAGAAACTAGTTTTTGTACAAGTTGATATCATTCGTTATGCCACTACTAATAAATTTAGGTTCCTCGTGTCAATTTCTTTGTATTTAATGTAGTATAATTATTTCTACAGAGAATTAATAATCTCGCCAGTCTTTCTAGAATAATTGGTAATTTATCCAATCGAGTTGTTCTATTATGATACGATAAAATAAAATAGAATACCAGCTGATTCGTATTTACTTCAAAATGGTAATGAAAATGGTTAAAGGTGGCGTCAAGCCAATTACCGAGTTGAGCATTTTAAAGAATGTAATATTTGATTAAAAGCGAGTCTATCTTTATCTGACAAAAATTTAACGGAGAGAAATGAATTGAATTCTTAATGCATAATCTGTTAATCAAGAACTTAAAACAATTTATTTGCCGTCCCATCATAATGTGACCATCACTTAAAATATTGATGATTATTGGGAGTCAGATTTGATTAAATTGATTTGTAATTCTTACCATCAGCTCTTGCACATGAATCTAATTGGATTAGGATCCACAGATTAAAGTGGATTCCAAATCATTACAAACGTCATACACATCAGAAAGAAAAATCGAACCAACGGACTGCAGAATATGTGTCTAGAGTGCTGAAAATTCAGCTCTCAACTTCTACATCAGTCGGAAAAGAATGATGAAAAGTGATACAAGGGAATAAAAATATTGTCGAACACTACTTTAGTTTAGAACATTGCTCAATAACAACATCGTGTAGAGAGTCTCCAATGAAGCAGTTTTATTTTAAAAGAAAAAGATGCGACACACATCTGTCATCAGGAGATCTTCCTTTTTTCCTACACTCAGTCACTCACAACGGGACGAGATATTTTGCCTCCCCCTCTTCTTTTCCTATTTGCGCTGAAAAGACATTCCGCAAGCAAATGGATCGCAGCCCACACCAGTGATGTCTTAAAAAAATAAAAATACATTTCTCCTCCTTTTCAAAGAGAAAATATTTCAATTTAAAGAGACATTTCTAGGGAAACAGCAGTCCCCCCGCATCGCATAGTTCTCTAACAATTTTACAAAGATAAACAAAGAGAAAATTCTAACGGCGTCAGTAAAATGCTTCCAACCAGCTTACAGATATAAATTTCAGAGATGCTGGAAGCATAAAACGTAGGAATGACTTGGAAAAAAATTATCGATCCATCAATTCAGAAGAAAGATAAGCTTTTTTATGTAATATTATTGATTGAAATGTATAAATCAACAAAGTTAGCAAAACAACATTGTTTATTGAAAACAGCATTAAATTCAGTTGTATTTTTCTCGCCAAAAATACTATTCGTGTATGATGAATTTTAAGTAAGCAGAGGCGATTTGTCTATTTTTTCTATTATATTACAAAACTAACTTCATTTATAGAAGAACCATCATTCATGCTTTTTTACAGTGTAGTTCAAACACATATTTACAGTTTCGATAAAAGCAATTGGCTTATATACACATCATGGATTCATTTTGTTCATAAAGTAGGAAACAATCAATAACCAATCGGGGTTATGTCTGGAAAATGTTGAGAACATTTATCATAAAATGAAGATTATAGTGAGAGTTACATGTGAAATTTTAAGATCTTTGAATTGATAACTGAATAGTCAGTATTTTGACCTTCAGTTAAACAATTCGTTTGTTTATTACTTTTTTGGATTTATATGTTTATAGTGGGTTGAAATCAGCTTTATGGTCCTAGTAGACTAACTCCGTGTGCAAAAAGTATTCGTAAAATAACAAACCTACAATTTTCAGCAATTTCCATGTTGTATCTGACTTAAAGAATTTTGAACATGTTCTAGTTGCTGTGGATGAGCGAACTTTGTGATAAATAATCTAATTATGTGGAAAGAAAATAGAGATCTTCATCAAGATAATTGGAACACGTAGTCATGGTTCATCTCTCAACAATAGAACAACAAAAATTGTAGTTTCCTTAGAGGGTTATAGGTTTCTTACTACATCGAATTGAAGAAAATTCATGATTTTTTTATATGCCTCTACAATTCTCGTCCCAGTTTGTTATTATATTCTAAACGTAGTCTCTAACATAAATTTTTATTTACGATCATAACTATAAACTTATTTTGGATTCAAAATAATATACAAAGATTAGAATAAGATAACATTTAGATTTTTCTCTCTGATTTCAGAATTACAAACAGTCGTGTTGCAATCGAAATATTTTTTAAATATGTGTAAAAATGAATTTTTTAAAAGATGATTTTTGTTTGTGAAACATAATAAAGAATTTATTATATCATTACAAATGGAAAATATCATATTCAAGAGAAAATATAATGTATTCAAAACTTAAAATCTTTGAAAAAAAGCATGAAAATTGATGAGCAATTTAATCATTTACATTTTACTATTGATCTCCTAAAAGTTATAGTCAATAAGCTAACATGTAGTTTTTTATAATTATTGTGGTAATATAAATTAAGAAATTATAAATAAAGAACTGAATAGAGATAAAATGTCATCAAAAAATGCGAAAACATGATAACATTCACAAGAAGGACTCTCCAGTTTATTATTATGGTGTTATATTTATAAAAATTGTAACATTGTGACTTCAATAATTTTTTATTCTTAACTTAATAGTTAGGTATGATATATTAGTGAAAAAAAGAAATGGATTTTCACTTAAAAGTATCTCAGTCTTACCAATCGTAAGAAAGTTTTTCCCAGCTTTGTTGGTTCCTTGGCATGGTAATTAACACCCTTCATTAGAACACTAGAACAGAAAAAGGTTGAAAAAGTATATTATTTTTTATTAGAATTTCCAAATTGAACAGCACTTTGATAAGACTTACTTATTGTGGAAATCGCTGATATCTTTGAAATTCCCGAACACCGAGCCTTTTCTGTCTCTAAACTCTTTCGGGAGTCTGGGGTTGTCCATTTGCTTGTAGTAGTTGTCAACAACGAACTGCATGTCCTTGGCGAAGTCCTCTTCAGTCTCCACCAATTCTTTGACGATTGCGCTACAAGAAATAAGAAGGAGAATTTACGAAATCTTGCAAGAGATTCCAAGAAATTAAGAGTCGAAATTTTATATATTCTCAGTTTGCTCATCGGGAATAAAAAAAATAAACAGTTTTTGTTTCATTCATTTAGTCTAGAGCAAAATTCAAGTATAATAAACCTTTTACTTTATAAAAAGCAATTCATGGACTCTGAATCATGAATTCGGATAAATATTTCTGAATAGAAGTTGAAACATTTTATAAGTACAAAACCATTTCAAGTTTTCCAAAAATTAAAAGACTGAAGTGGTAGTGGTATTTGGATAATTAAATATCCGGCTCACTATACAAATAATGGCTCTAATTTTATTTAAAAAAATATAAACTATATAAAAATGTCATTTATTGCTTCCTGTATTACAAACACCAAAGTTATGAAGTATACATTAACTCCTGTTATAAAAGTGCTTAGAAATATTAGGAAAATGAAATACTTTGACAACAAAACGAATTCATGCATCCATAATTTCAAAATTGATTGAAATTTTAAAAATCATGCAAAGCATTGTATATTATTTCTCATTACGTATGTAATTACAATATTTTCATAAATATTTTAAAAAATTATTAATAGAAGTATTTTAGGTTAATGCAATTACACGTGAAATCGGTACTTCAGTTTGCATTTCATGTGATGAGACTTTTATTAATTTCATTGAGTGAAGTTTCGCATTCAAGTACCATTTTAAAAAACTATCACAAAATACGATAAATTAGTTATAATGTACTTAATAAAATATATGAAATTAAGCAAATAATGCAATAAGAAATAAGAAATAGGTGTTGCTTTATTGCATTCTTCTGGTTACTTTTATTTCTACAAATCAAACTTTTGAATACAAAAAAATTCTACTTAATTTGGATATGCGGTTAAGCGATATGGTTGACACCTAAGCGTGACTTTTTACCTCCAAATTTCAACACAAAGAGAGGAACAATGTAGAATACTGATTTTTGACATACGACAGTTTTCAACTGTATAGCATTAAAAAGGTAGAGTTCATTGATTAGCACTCTTGCACTCAAATCAATAGTTTGGCGATTCAATTTCAAACATTTGCATGGATGTTGACATATATTAGGATTTCTTTTAAAATGTATATTTTGAATCAATTAGCACTTGTGGGCGTAAAAAAGCAATCAGTTGGGACACGTAATCTCATATTCTTAACAAACAAAAACGTCTTATTCAACCACATAGGCAACCGAGCACCAATAACTACTATTGTTGCCATTAATAAATAAAATGCGTGAAGAACCAAATACAAAGGGAAACTTAAGAGAAATTTTTGCAATGTATCTGACCCTGACGAAGACAAATGTGTCGAGATGCAATTTTCTCGTCAACATTTTGTTTGTTGGCTGGGCTGTATTCAACGACTTCGATTAACAGGAATTCGTCGCAAACTTATTACTAAATTCCATTAATTTCAAATTCAATTCAGAAATAGTAGGCAGGCATAAAATAGAAATCTCAAGATACTCACTCCCTATTCTTGACCGCTTCCAATTCTTTGGGATCGAGAGCAGCCTCTGTCACTATGTAGCTGCTGAGGGTCTCGAAGGCCGTCGATTTCTCCAGGTAGCAGGCAGGGACCCAGCCTTCAGCAGGAAGCTCATCAGCGCTCATCGGCACCGTCCTCACTAACCACCTGTAGAACAGAGACGCAACAAATAGTAAGATAAACTTAGTCTTGGAAGAAGGATACAATATGTTGGTATCTACAAAATGGCGTCAGAGGTAATGACTAATTAATATTTCAATTTTTTCTCTATCTCTAAAGAAATGGAATATCACCATTTCACAATAATTATTACTCATCAGAAGCAATTTAGATTCTATATGTTTACATATATATATCATTGCAACTGCTGTGTAATATCGAAGAAATCATTCGATTAAATTATTGATAATGAAGTTTGAATGGACTAGGTTTTTGGCTATGGGGAAGGTATAAAATTAGACTTACGTGAGTAGTTTTTGAAATGAACTTAGTTTTAACTTTATATAATTTAGCATGTCTTTAAAAAGAATCGCAGTACAAAAAATTCCACTTTAATACAATTAAATCAAATAAAACATTGATATTCGTGGATATCGACATGAAAGGGGATCCAATGCAAATGTAAGATATGGTTGCGAGAAAATTGCATCAACAGACGAAGGATGGAGATCCCACCCATAACACCAACATGCTCCACGCATCCAAGTACTGGACGGTGCAGCGGTTGTTCGTGACTATACAGACATCACAAAATGAGGCATCATTTCGGATGGCAAGCAAACCCGCCTCAATAGCGAGCAGCTCAAAGCAAAAAACTGAGCAATGGTCAGGATTTCTAAAAGATATCTCCTCCTCCAGATCCTCAGGATAACTGATGAAGACAACATTACGGGCACGATGATATGCATAAAATTTTTTATACATTTTTAACTCATGATGTTGTTGTAGAAACCACCTACACATCGATAAACGTAAGTTTTAAGTGTATAAATACTGTGGTGTCTTTTCGTGAATTTACAGTAAATGTTAGTAAATATGCAGTATTCATAGGTAAACATAAATCTTCGTGCTTCGTAGGATAAGAAACTCATTTTAAAGTGATAAAATTCCCTTGATTTTGATACTTTATGACAGAAATTTTGATTTTATTGTTTATAGTCAATCATTTACTTCAACGAAATTTAAAATTTTGGCTTCTAAGTTCACCAAATATTTAAGTTCTATTTTCATTATATAAAATTCATTTTTTCCCTTTATTTTTAATACGATCAAAGTCTGAATAAACTTAAGTCATCCTGCGTCTTTCTCATTTATAATCACATATATTTTATTAAAAGTTATTAGATTGGAGCATTTCACCTGCTCATGATTGGTACTCTGGTGATGATTCCATAGCTTTCATGGGTTCTAAAGCTGACCAGACTAATTATCGTAGGTTTGCTAGTGGCCATCTTCGGGGCCTTAAATTTAAGGGTAAAAGTAAGCTTTATCCTACTTATTTTAAATGTGGTGTCAATAAGGCTAGCTCCCAACATCTTCTAATGTGTCTGGGATTATTAAGTAGACTTAAGTTCATTTTCCTGCTGTTTCTTGATTTTGTGAGGATTGAAGGGCTCGTGAATCTGGTGTCTCAATGCTATACGCCAGATGGTATCAGAAACAACAACTTAAAAATGCTGGATTATATCCCCAGGAATTGTACAGCAAGGAGATGTAATGATGTGACAGACTTGAAAGATATAAATTTTAATTTAGTTCAAAATTTGTTAAATAGTTTTAGTTCTGAGAGTGAAGAATCAGATTTTGAGAGCATCACATGAAAAAATATCTGAATATAAAAATGCATCCTAAGTTCGTTATATATAAGTCTTAACTTTTTATATTTATATTGCTAATGTGACATCATTCTTGTTCATTTCCACTAGTAATTAATTATTTTACAAACAATGCAGGACGCTACGTTACGCATAGAATAACAGACTAAGTGTAAAGCTCTTTCGTGCATCTACTGAGCATTGTTCTTTTATTTATAAACTGAGGAATGCATTCATGTGTAAAAAAAAAAAAAAAAAAAAAAAAATAAAAAAAAAAAAAAAACAATTTTATACATCCAGTTAAACACGCATTAAATAGCAATTCCACACCCATTTCCTACTATTCATATGTGCTTAGGATTGCACTTAGAATATTTCGTTTCAAAGAAAGACACTACATAGATTACTATTTGACATTTGAAAGCATTAGTAAGGCCTTTTTTCACGTCGTTTTGCCTTCTGTGATGATTTTTCGTAAATAGAAGATTGCATTTAACTGTCAAAAGGGAGGAAACTTAGTATTTCTATCCCCAACAAATGTGTACGGGAGAAGCACAAACATATCACCCTTCTTCCACTGATCAACAATGACCGGCATCGAACCCAGTACCCTCCATTTTTTTAAAGCTCACTTCTATTAGTAGGCCATCGTGATTTGATACTACAGAGAAAAACTTCATAGCTAGATGTTGTTGTAAGGCCTTGTAACATTCAACACATCTTACTTTTCGAGATTATTTTTCATATCAATGAGCCATATTTATGTGTCGCAATGGAAAAAAAATCCAGAACGCTCCCAAAGGCTTATTCAGATAGATGCTTGTACTGAAAGGTGAAATATGAGAGATATTTCTACTATTGCTCAACAAACATTAAAATTAAACTTGTACCATTTGTTGAGCTTTTACATATAAAGACTAATGTTGAGCATAATTATAAATATTTTAATACAATCAGCATTAAAAATATGGAATCAATATTAATCCTTTGCATTAGTTTTATTAATGACCAGTTGGTTTGTAATTATATATCGCATGAACCTACAACAAAGCTCTTTTTCATTAAGTAATTTAGTTTTCAATATTAGTGAAGCTTATTTTTTATAAGCGGTAAAATTTTCAATCATTTTAAATTTCGATAAGGATAACAACTTATCAAAAGATAATTATCTTGATAAAAAATAATGCCGTTTTAAGACTATTGTTGAATAGGGTTTCTTCGTTTCGCATGCTTTGATTATCCTCTATTAAAATTTGGATTTAAAATATTTACTTAAAATTACATTAAAGTTATTAGAATAAAGATTAATGTATTACAAAAAAAGAAAAGCTTAGAATCCTTCTGTAGAAAAAGTAATTTGTGGACATAAAGTGATCCAATAAAGTGCAAAAATATTAAATTCAGAAAGATCAAACTGAATTTCATTATCGAATAGGACATTTAAATACTACCACACTCTAAAAATATTTAAACTTCAGAATTAATATCATAGTGGGGTTTATTTGCCTATATCATTTAAATCCTTAATTAAAAAATTTGAAATTTTTGTGAGCATATTTGTACCAAAAATTACAAAAATTTCTTATTGAAAGCATAAACCTAATTATAATTAAAAAAGTCAATGGATTCGGTATAAACTATAAGGATACTGGAATAAGTGCACTTGATAAAATCACCAAAAGTAAATAATTTTATAAAATTATGGAAAAAAACAGTGTTAGAAATTCAAGTTAAATGAAACTCAGGAAATCCGTAGAGAAAGACGGAAACACTGTTCTCTAACTCATGTGAAGGCTTCCTTTCCGAATAAAGAGCATCTAAAGAGTCATATATCAAGCGATTCAACGTATTTTTATCATTCGAAAATCATTTTTAGTCTCAACACTCCCTAGCAATTAACAACATACTATAAATAAAAGAAATATGTCCTGAAAAGATATTTGAAGGTTCTGCAGCTGTTCTATTCCAAGTACCCAATTTCGAATATAATAAGTTAGTTACAATCAGTGTTTATCCGATTACTCATAAATCTACTTCAATGAATTGCAATGATCAGTTTACTGCTAATTTCACTGTTACTAGATTATCATTATCAAGAGTTATGACTCTTATAGAGTTCACTATCTTATAGTAAAACACTTATCCTGATTCTTACAAAACTGGAACAATGACAAAATCTAATTCTTTTGATTTTTATAAAGATTTTTATTGATATACATGGGAAATAATTTTAGTGGTTACATTTCCATTTAAGTAATATAAGGTTCACTATGATTTGATAGTAAAATCAAATTTTTTGCAATGGAAGATCCCGATTTTGATACAAGCTATTATTAAATAAGGAAAAATGGATGTTATATCACTGTTTTTTAAATGCATGTCTGTTTCATTGGTAACATGAATTTTACGGTCTTTTTCCTGTATATTAACATTAGTTAATACAGCATTTTATTGACAAAAAGCTACAACTCAAGAGTTACAAAAAATGTTAGTAACTACTGCATATTTACTAACATTTTTGGGAAAACTTTACAATAATGTTTAATTTTAAATCTATTGTACCGATATGAATAAATATATCTGAAGTTGATGTGTTTTTATACTCTAAATCTTATATAAATCCCATATCAATATTGATTTTTGATTTTAATTTCCTTATTTCTTCTACTTTATGAAATAAAATTACAGGAATGAATATAATTGTCTTTCACAAAGATATATGTAATGTATTTAAGATAGTCCATTTTTGCCAATATGTACAAAAATAAAATGTCTGCATAGAAACAATACTAGACAACCTTCTATCGTTTCTATGCAAATATTTTGATTAAGATGTTGTTCTTACTGATCACTATTAAGAAAGAACAAGTTTTTATGGTGTGAGGCATTGTTCAAAGCTTAAGAATTTATCAGAAATATATTTTTTTATTTTTATTTTTTAGCAAGCATTTAATAGACACATATTCTGAAATGCAAAATGCTTGTTTTGTTATTAATGCGTCTCCCAGCTCAGAAGGTAGAGAGTTAGATCTTGCTTCAGACCAAGACTATCATGTTGAGAGAGTCTATGAATGTTAAATGTCCGTATGTTCTTTTCTTTGTTTTAAAGGGATTTTCTTTTTCAGATTCAACTGTCAACTTATTCGCTTTGTTCCTCAGTAAAAAATCAAGTCTGTATGATAACTTAGCTTAAATTATTCAAATTTTGAAATTATTTTATATTTAGACAATCTTTATAAATTTATTATTATTAACTAAGTAGACCTTAACTGTAAAGAAGAATGAAAGACTTTATGTATATTCTTATACAATTAACATATTCAGAAAAAGAACTCATATTTTAATTTATTCTGACATATCGCATTGAGAAATGTGACACAAAATAATTAGGAAAAGTCTCTAGAAATATTAATTTTAAATCTTCTTATAAATCAATGATATGTCAATTCTTATCACGGACCTAACAAAGGACATAAATTTCTATACTTCTCGTTAAAAAGGCTTTAGTCTCTTAACGATAATGACAAATAACTTGGGACTTATTGTGTCAAACGTTACGATTGCGGTACTCTGATATGGTAGGATAGAATGATCTAACTTCCATCCTACTCTCTGTTTAACAATGAGTTGTTGAGGCCACATATCCGTTTCCTGTTTTTCAAAGTGAGTGCTTGTAAATTTTCATTATTTATATTTGTTCGCTATTTATTAAAATAAACTTGCTATAAAATAACATTTAGACAATGTTTAAAATTCTTTTCAACAGCCATTCAATGTTATATTGGATTACTTAATTACAATAAATGTATTATTATCTGTTTTAATCCAGTTATAAGGAACCAAATACAAACAATAGGGCCTAGTAGTTGGCCAACAGGTTTTGGAATAAAAAGAATCAGTTTTGAGATCATATACTCTTGATATAAACAAGACTTTCTTAATATTCTTCTGTTGGTGTGAGTGCGTGAGAGTTTTCTTTGTTTTTCTCTTTTTCAACATATGAATATAGCTCTGCTTTATGAAAACTTCTCCCAGAAAGCAGGAGATAACTTAAGTGATAAGTTCTCAGTTGCTAAGTTATTTGCTTTACAAACACCTCACTCGTAATCTCCGTATCACAGAGGTAGAAATACATTGTTCGGAGATTAAGATCTCGAGCATAATCTTAAGCACTGATGAATAGAGGAGTTTTCTATCTTGCGATTAATGAATGGAAAACACAATATATTAACATTATCCTGGAAATCATTATACAGTGAATAGTAAAAATAATTGTGTGTGTGTGCAACAGCGATTAGACTATGCACTGTATGGTGTCATAAGCACCCCGCTCACTTTGCATTTTATCAAACGCTTTAAATTAATTAAAAATATTAACACGTTGAAAATGAAAAGTCCTCACCGAGCATCTATAGGTGAAACAAATGTTTAAATATATTACAATAGCTAGGCTGCCAGATTATTATACATGTCAATTTTTACAACTCCAAAGCTTTATTTAAGAAGATCTTCTGGAAGCAAAAATATTAAAAGTAAAGATTTTCCGTTTAGTAATAACTGCACTCCATTTCGTAAGCGGTTTAAAAAAATAAATGAATGGAATGAAAAACAAACATTTTTTTCTTTCTCTTCTGTTTCTAAATGTGGGACAGGCGTGTTCGGTACAGTGCCAAAACTGTCCCTCAAGACATATTTTCGTAGTTGAAGGGTTTATGCTCAGAATAGGGGTTGAGACTAAATAAAACCCAAGTGGCAACAGAAATTTTATGGACCTTTCCTCATGTTTAAAAATTTTGGAACATGAAGTGTAAAGAAAAACTGCAGAAACTACAGCTCAGCTCTGTTGTACTAAATAATTGTGTTGAATTGTTCAAAGTTAAAACAATACACATTCAGTTGTTATTTTCTTCTTGTTTTATTTTTTTTCGGGTATCATAAATTATTATTGGAATTATTTTAATTTCTCCTCCTATAATTTCTTGAACAACAAAATTATTCAATTAAATGTAGTCAGTCACAAACAAGTTTTATTTAAGAATTTTTTTTTACTGTGTTGGTTTACATTGTTGCTTAGTAGTACAACAGTTTACAGTGTATTGTATAATTATTATAAGACCAAAATATCGATATTTTAATTCATTCCATATAATAAAGAATTTTAAAAGAATGAAATACTAAAAATAAGTTATTCTTAAATAATTAAATTGAAAAAATATGGTGTTAGTTCATACAGCAAAAAAGTATTTTGAAATCTCGGTGTTACATAAATTAAAAACCACTTTCATTTTTTATTTAAAACCATTTGAATTTTCAAAATTCTCTTTCAAAATCACATGTAAATTGTAATTTTACAACACAAAAAAGAACAGAGGATAATATTATTAAGAAATTAGAATTTAATTGTCTTTTTTCTTAAAAAAAAGAGTTTTTTCTGAACGAGGAGCTAAAAATGTATGGTGTTTTAAAGCCTCAGGGAAATTGGAATGTAAAATAAGTAAAACTTCTGTAAATGATAAAACTGTTAAAATTTTAAGTAAAAGTCTTTTATGGGAAATATGAAAGGTTTAAGAAGAAAAGTAAATTATCAGCTTGCGATTTTTATTTAAATCGCGACCGATTCCCAGGCTTGCAGCAAAACAGAACTTGCTTACACGTGGTTAATAACACCGTAAATAACATAGCATACCAGTAAAACTATATCACATACAATAATCTTGTACATATTAAGGTTAGTTTAAAATTTTTCTTTTTAAACAGCAAAAAGAAAATCAAAAATATTAAAGCATATTAACAAAGAAAGTCAAGGTGGTTATGACCTTTGATGGTACTTTGAAGGAAATACTATCATTTCCGGTATAAAAATTTCATTTTCGGAGGCTCAAACAGTAATATTCATTACTAACATCATCTATGAACACAACCTAGGGCTTTGTTCAGTAGGCTAATGGTTGGGAGCTCTGTGATGGTGTGGGGTGTTTTGTCAGTTCCTGGAAAAATTCACAGCAAACACATTATCAATACCTCGTACCTTTTGGGCCACTTTAGAAGGGTAAAATGGAAATTCTTCCAAAACAATGTTCTTTGCTATGAGTTTAAATCAATTAAAAACTAATTTAATAATTGGACCATCGAATTTCTAAGCTATTGAAGAAGTAGTTCAAATCTAAGTTTTATAAAAGAATTCATTGGTAACTTGTGTTCATTTGGTTTGTAAAATGAGTGCAAATAACCGTTGATATGAAACTGTGTACGAATTGCAAGTATCTATCATAGATGAACAAAATTGCTTAACTAAATGGAAAATCAAGTTATTCAGAAAAGTGGTAAGTCATTTCCTTTGTGTAAAAATTAATTTTAGATAGTGGTCTTAAATTTTGGGGCTGAATTTGAAAGAAAATTTTTAAAAGTTTTAATAAAATATTTTGTACATTTAAATATCATTTTAACAGAGTTAACTATTTTTATTAGTGCCAACATTATTTTTAAAAATGAATAATTTATTTAAAATGAATAAAATGAATAATTTAAAAATGATATAATTTATAATTAAAATCACAAAATAAACAGAGTGGTATATAATTTTGCAACACACTATATATTTACTTATATAGTTTACTTAACAAATTATATATTAAAAGTACAATTTATGTCCGTGATATTTAAGATAATTAAATCCTTCGTTAAATTTCAAATACGTTATCTCAAATTTCTGCGATTCAAAATATGACTTTAAAAGAAATATGACAATATGTTTTTCAAATGCAAATGAACATCTTATATTAACTATTATATCATTTTTGAATACTTATTGACTTTATTTACTTTATATTTTGCTAAAATACCTTATTGACAGTTAATTTTAAGAGATTTGTTATTTTTGTTTGAAACTTCTTCGAAATGTATCATTGCTCTCAATCGCACACATGGACCAGAATATTCTGAATAATAGCTCATAACTAATCAGTAAGCGTGCTTAGCATAAAAAGGAACAAAACTAAGCTGATAAAAGAAAACTAAGCTGGCTCTAATTAAAAATTAGATGTGTCTCAGATTTACTGTACGATCGCTGTTGGCGGGATTTTTCCAAAGTTGGCGATAAATAACCTTTTTTGGTAACCCAACCAATTTTGACAAATCACAAATTAGGGATTCCGACCAATGAAAAATGGGAGATTCTGACAAAATGGGAATTGACCAATGAAAAATGGCATATTCTGTTTATTTTCAGACCTTGCTTGTGCAGATTGGCGAGATTTTTGGCGAAGTTTTTTTAAAAGTCGCCAATAGAGATTGTACAGTAACTTTTTACCATTAGATACAAATACTTAAGGCTTACCTTCTAGGTTTTGAAGCGTCAATGACTTCAACTTGTTGGCCTTCTTTCATGGCAATGGCTTCTTCGTCGCTTCCCATTGGTTTAAAATCCATAATAGCTACGTAAACATCAATACCCTATGAAAAGAAATCTCAGGCTCATATGAATATACATAGATTGAATTTTAATAAAGAAAAGTTGAAAAGCATCAAGAAAAGATTTTTTAACTAAAAATATTCTGTGATTCCATATAAAATCCGAGGAATTAAAAGAAAGGGAAAATTAGAATTTAATAAACTGTAAGAAAAAGTCACATACTGACCATATATTTCAGTTGTTCGGGTTTTTATATTCTAAATTTTTGATTGTGCATGGTTTTCAGTTGCATAGTTAGTAGGTTCAGTTCCTGCTAAAGTTTGTGTGGTTTGCGAAATTCACTTAAGGAAGTAGTTCATTGTTTGCAAGAAGTGACTATGCAATTTTTAAAAAAACCAAATAAATTCAGAGCTTCAAAAATGAATGAACAAAGTCAGAATCTCATAATAATTCAAGAAGTTATAATATAAAAAATATGGAAACCAATCATTTTATGGAAGGAATCACTATTTTTATCTGACTGTCCGATAATTGTGAGGAGAAAAGAAAAAGCAATTAGATATAAAAAAAAATCATCAGTATCATTTTATGAATCCAAATTCTTTTTTTTTTATATATATTTTGTAATAAAAATTTTTTCATAAAAATATATTGAAATATTTCTGCATGGAAATTTTTATATAATAGTTTAAACAATAAACTAATCACTTTTTATTGCAAGAAGTCGTGTCTGGGTTATGTGTTGAAATCATTGCTAGCAAAGAAGTCTATATTTCTTTGAATTTTGTCTTAAAATTTTGATTAGTATTTATCTAATACTTAATATTTATGTGAAATGTAAAAATAACCAGAATGTGACTTAATACACAGTGAGTGCTTAAGACAAAAATGATCAAAAATTTAAGATCCTGGAATATTTGCGTTTTCACCGTTTTTCTGAAGTTGTCACTGAACTCTACTTACATGACCTACAAGGTGTTAATCACACACTCTATTTCTCTATCTCTAACTAGTTTTCTTTACATTATTTTTAAACTATTTTTCCTTCCGTAAGCAAACAAACTCTCTACATTTTTTTTACTCTTCAAATAAATGCATGAAATGCAAAAGCAGCAAGTTAAAAACATGAATATTACTTGAAATTATCGAATTTCCCAACTAGCTTTCCGGTACATCTTTCCTTCTCTCTCAGTTACATAATTAGATATTTAAATAATCGGCACCGAATTAGGAACAACCTAATAGCTGAAGATTGTTGTGCGGCATTTGAACATCAATGCATATAATCACCAGGAAAGATTTTTAACAGGTTCTGTGACGTATTGCTAAGTAGCAAAGAATGCTCTCTAGCAATCCTCACGACAGATATCTAGCAGAAATCAAAACGCTATATTCATTTCCCATTGTTAAACAGCTGGTTTCGAATCTACAATCCTTTATTCTGAAGAACTTAAAACAGACAATAACTCATGGCGAGAGCCCAAACACTTAAATACATTTAAAAATATTCATACTAATATATTCGAACTTATATTGATAATTAATGTATGTCAAACGTTATCGAAATTCCACCTAAGATGAATATTTATAATTATTTGTTTTCTGGTTACTATAATAATTAGAATATGGGATTTTTTTCTTGAACTGTATTTTGTAAAATACATAGTACAATAGGAAACTGTAACTGTAAATGGTATTTTTGTCACTTTAAATACAAATAAGTCAGGTATTTGTTTTGTCAATTTATGGTCACATTTTGTACTAAGTCCAGTTTGATCGAGAGCAGTTATTGAAGTCAATGGTACTGTCATATATAATATTATGTATATTACTGTATTTTAAATGCATATTCCTAAGCCAATATCATATTATTATATCACTGTTCCCTCCATATTTTCACGATAGTTAATAGAAAAATTTTTTCATTTTACTCACATATCTTTTAAACTTTTACAAAAATAAACATTCTTTTAAAATTTGTGACCAAATGAAATTTTAGTTTAAATTTGTGATTAAATTAGAAATGAATTTAGAAGAAATGCCCAATATTTTGTCATGACAAAATATTGGGCATTCAGCTTCTGATACTGAACATTACAGATAAATTCTTACTGAATACTATCGAACGACGTATACGTACAAGATGTAGCAATTTGTCCATTATTCCAAGCGAAACAAAAGTTTTTCGCAAAAAAAGTTATTTTTCAACACAGTAATATTAATAAATAAACAAAAATGAAAATTACAATTTATATTTTAGTATGACTGTTATTATTTCTTTCCTTTTTGAGATAAAAAACAAATCGATATCATAATTTTAAAAATTAGACAAAAGTGTTTTTTTCCCCATTTCTATTCCTTGTATGCTTTATAAGGCCAAAACACTTATCTTATTTTTCACACACTTTGGAATTATTTTTTATAAATCTTTTAAAATTGAGCACCTTTTTATAGCATCAGATGTGTTACTAATTGTTTCGAAATATTACAAACTAATTAACAAAGCTAAGCAATAAACTCGAAATGTTATATAACACAAAAAAAAGAGACATGCGTATTTCATTTCCTAAAATAATTCATGAAAAAAATTCATAAAAATTTCCTTTTTAAATCATATAGAATGTAATGTCTCTAAAACCATCGCACGGTGATCCAACAATTACACTTCAAGGCCGTTTCCTGTAGAACTTATGTAATTTGGTTTCAAGT
The DNA here is from genome assembly GCA_026290005.1 of Latrodectus geometricus. NCBI lineage: Eukaryota > Metazoa > Arthropoda > Arachnida > Araneae > Theridiidae > Latrodectus > Latrodectus geometricus. Next base: position 19,613 of record JAPDSC010048890.1, read on the forward strand.
ATTCCTATTTTTTTCAGAGAGGAATTTCAAAGTTCCTTTCTCACATTCCACAAGGGGGGGGGGGAAAGAACAGTGCTTTGCCAAGTAGGGTACCAAAGCTGGTTTTTAGCTTGGTTTGTCACCCTACATTCACGACAGTGATTCAAACGGAAGATATTGTTTGAAGTAGATTTCGAGCCTTTAAAAAATTCAAATTACAGGTTGGATTCGAAACCATGTAATTTTGAAATAAAGATTAGAACACTGACTATATATTCTGTTATGAGTTTGGCTGATGAACCAAGGAGTGTGGTATCTAAAATGAAAGTCTCTCTACTAATTAATATGCAAATTTAATAAACATTTATGTGATTAGACAAAAATAAAATAGAAATACAATTTATTATAATTTTAAAAAATTTCAAAGTTACATTTAAATTTTATTTCATTTGTTTATTAAAATGTAATCGTTTCTTGTTATGGTTCTTGTGCTTTTATAAAAAAAAATTCATGAATGCACATTAAATTCACCCTCACAGGAAGGATTATAGTATGAAGCTTCTGAAATCTAAATGAAGTTCAGAGGGCTTTGTACCAAAGAACTCAGATAATCTTATTTGAATTAAACGAGTTGAATTCAGCTTAAAAAGCGATTTAGGCTCGTGTTTATCATCAGAGAGGAATCACACCTGAGAAGAGCCACCACCCTTCATCGGAAATAAACTGCAGTCTCAGTGTTCTAAATGCAGTGTTGGCATTCAGTTTCCGAGAATGCCACTTCCAGAGGCAGCTCTCCAAGCGCACATGAATGGCTCTCTTTGTCAGGGAGGGGATTACTCATGGTGCTCAAGAGATTGCAATCAATGGCAAACTTCGCTGTCGCTGAAAGCGGCCGTGAATAAAAGTAATTTATTAAATACGGTGATACTCCATTCTTTAAAATAAATGTGACTCATTATTTATATGGATATTTAAAGGACACATCAAGATGTAGTGTCATTAACAGTTTATTTATCCTTGAATGAGATGCTGTAACTTTTACTCATATATAATCAAAATATTATTAAGATGAATTTTATTAACTGATTTTAAAATAGCTAAAAGCTTCCTTCATTTTCATTACTGTATTTTTCATTGCATATTATGCAATTTCTCTTTTAAGAAATGAGTTTGATTTATCCGTGCTATTACTTCCATTTTAATGAACGAAGAAAATAAACACATATCAAAAGATATAATACACTTAATAATCAAGTTCTTTGTAATTTTCATTCAATCAAAAAATCACTTTTTCAAATCTTATATTATCCGTACTAAATAAAATAGAAAATGCATTACATATTACGGAAAAGTATAATTGCATGTGGAAATAACCATACAACAAATATGCAATTAAACTACTGAAAAACGAGTTCGAATGTAATGAAAAGAAATAGCATATGGACACATCAAATTACATTATTTACAATTTTTTAAATATGATCTCACTTTTACATACAATCCAATAATTATTTTTAAAAAATCCCAAATTATATCTCCTAAATAACTAACTGTTGAAAAAAAAATACACTTTCCAACAGTTAGTTATTTAGGTTATAAGTATATTTAATGATATAATATGTGTAATTTCACGACTGAGAAATTATATTTATTTCTTATATAGATAGAAAGAATTTAAGGAAAATTAATTTTTATGTAAAAACTAAAAGAGCAAAACACGGCTATTGAACAAAAATAAAATTTATTTTCACACACATTTGTTTCTCGTAAGTTTATCCCTTATAAAATTATTGGTGTTGAATAACCTTTAATATTTTTATTTAATTTTATTTATTTATTTATTTATTTATTTTTTGCAAAAAATGGCATATATTTCTGAAACTTAAAAAAATGATTTCTAATTGTAAGCATCAACTAGATTGTAAATATGCAAGCTACTACGTTACACAAACTCCGCAAAAAATATAATAATTACAAAAAAACGCATTACCGGGTGCTCAGAAATAATGTAAAGTGAAATTATATTCCAAAAGAAAATGAATTGATTTTTAAATTATTATAAAAAAGTATATCCCATTATGTAAGAGCTATTGTTCTTCATATTAATAAAGACTTAAAATAAAACAACTAAATTTTTAAATAAGGAATAAATTAGCAAAAGTTTTAAATAAAGAGTAAAAAAAAAATCCAGCGCAAAAATCAACTAAATTCTTATTTAATGGACGAATCATACTTTTGCTGTGTTATTGGTTTCTACGTGTTATAAAATAGTTAAATAAACACATGAGTGAATAAGATTTTTTAAGAGATCTTCGAAGAAGTATTAAAATATGGATGTTTAGTTCGTTACAATTCAGACATTTTTTGCTACAAAATAATTTGAAGGTAAATTACAAGTTTAGCTGTATTTTCATATCCAGTCATACATCGCTTACCGATGAGAATCAAATACACAAAATGTTGAATAGAAGAACAGTTATAGATGATTCTTCAATTATTAAGCTAAATTTCTCAATGTATGGTTTTATAGAATTATATAAATAGGTATGCATGTAAGAATCTTCAAATAAACGCTTTCTTGTTTTACTTTACCGTTAAATTATCACTTCCTGCTTCGTAGTTTATTTATCACTTCATTATCGCTCTGTTAATAATATTTCTCAGATTTTCAATCAAATAATCACTCATTTATCGTAACATTTTAGTCATAAAATTATTTCTTACTTTATATTCTTTATATTGTCGCTTCTTCTTCATCACGTGGTTCTTTGGTTATAATAATATCCCTTTTTTAATTATAGTTCTCTCATCATGAAAATATCATTTTATTCACCATCGTCTCTTATTATTATATTATTCATTTTATACCATAATTCTCTGGTTATAATATTATCATTTTCTTCATTATAATGCTCCAATTCATTACGACAGCTGGCCTCTTAAACCTTATCCGCATGAATTAAACCAGAAATTTCTTTCTCTTTTATATTTCACAGAAAAGTTTTTCCTGGCCGTCTATTACATAATTTCAAAATGACAAAAAAATCCCTCCAGTTAGGTAAAATTTCGTACATATTTAATATTTTAATGGTAATACAAAAACAAAGAGAAATACATATTTATTTTATTTTCAGATGATTATGAAAGCATTTAGAAATCACAAAAAAATTGAAATAAAAATATAAATTAACGTAGCTCATTCTAAGAGTGGAAAAACTTAAAGTAGTAAAATGTAAATTAATGCAATGTGATACTTTTAAAAAATATCTAGATTTATCTGCATGCTCAAGTAAATAATATTGATAATATATTTTTATACCTGATATCTTCTTGGATATACTGAAAGAATTGACCATAAAAAATCTTTATGACAGGGAATCTTTAAGAAAAGAATACTCGAAATATAAATAGTTTTAAGAATCAAAGAAGTTAAATCAGTATTTTTGCAAGATTTTCAGAATTATAATATCTTAAGCTAATATCAAAAATATAAAACAGGAAAACAAATATAGTAATTAAATCATTGTAAAAAAAAAATTATAATATTTTTTGTGTACAGCTGATTCGGCAGAAATATATGCATAGTTTTAAAAACGTCTTGCAGTATATTAAAATTTAAATTCAATAAAAAAACATATGAATATATAATTACAATAAAAGAGAAATAATGCTAAGTTAAGTCATACTTAACAAAGATGCAAGATTCAACATCAACACTGATGGGAAATTTTATAGTAATGGTGAAGTAAAATTTATTATTGATCAAATCACAGAAGCAATTCCATTTTGTATTTAATATTACATCTGACTTCAGAGGGTAAAATAATTAAGAATCTCATCTTTGTACTAAAATAAGATCAGTAACATCCTTACATTGCTGATGACATTGCTGACAGTTTTATCATTGCTGATAAAACTTGTAGCCGCTAATTTTGAAATAAAATTCATAATAGATATGATATGAAACAGACCACTGATATAAAATAAGATAATAAGAGAAAAAGTTTTATAGTATTTTTAAATTTTTAAAAAATTAGAGGCTTCAACATTCTTTCGAGTTTTTACATTTAATGGTGCGACTATACTCTTCATATAAACGTTTCTTCGTTTCATCATAATCAATATTCAACAGCATTCGATAGAAGTTGCTGTTCTGCATTTTGCATGTGCTTCTGTCATGATCGAAGCTTAGTAGTTTTTCAAGTTTGTACCTCCAATTACATATGAATACTTCCCATTACCTATTCATGAAAAGCAAAATATTGTAGATGCAGCAAATTTTTTTACAACAGCTTTCATCAGTTAAGCAAACATCTGATGAGGAATATCGATGCTTCAGCTTTCATCAGTTAAGCTAACATCAAATGAGGAATATCGAAGCTTTTATTCTGCTGTATTAAATTTTAATAGAGATTTAACACGCGAAACATCAGAATGATTCGCAGACTTTTTGTCCTTCCTCAATATTAGAAGCTTCTCGATAAACAGGCTTCTTTCTAAGCACAAATGAGAACAAGTTGAACGAATGGACACCTGCCACATCTTCTGTAAAATATTAAAAAAAACACCTGTCTCACAGACATCGCTTTGTTTTGTCATACAGTTATATATACAAATGTCTCTGGTACAAACTTCAACACGTTTAATGTTCAAACTTACGTCAAGGCCCTTTCTTTACAGTTTAGTCTGTTAATTATTCCACAACATTTATAACTTTTGCATTTTCATACATTCCTGTTTCACACGTTTTTCTTAACAAAGCGATTAAAATTTTCTGTACGGTAATCGTTTACTTTTAATAGAATAAATAAGTATACTTACTGTGTAAATAAATATAATATTTAGAATAATAAGTAAATAGAATAAATAAGTTCAAACAACAAATTTATTTGAAAAGTATTTCGTCAATTTCACCATTAGAACTAATGCTGCATTCACAAAATAGTTAAATAGGTTTAAAAAAAAGAATATTAAAACGTCATCACACGTTAAAACTGGTTCATTTAAACGTAAAAATGCTATTACACAATGGATAAAAAATGTTGACGTTTCTTTGTCATTGACTGTTCTAAAAACGAAACAGCTACTTTATCCTTTAACATATTATTCCATTGATCTATACAATTTGTGATACTAATAAGTGGGAATAAAAAATAAAAAGATAATGGAATTTTTATGATTGTTTTATGAAGAATAGTTATATTAATGAAAATCCTAAAAGAAAATTTCATGTTCAAAGTGCTTTTATAAGTGACTACAGAAATAAAAAATATTGAACTTACGGAAATTATGACAAAAATGTTCTATTTTATTATTGCGAACCTAAAACATCCGATAGTATAAGTTGGTTGAAATTAAAAATGATGGTCATTATCTTTAGGTATGACTTATATGACATTAACTGTTAACCAAGCCAATTAAAGCTATATACGAAAGAAAAACAAGACCATTTATTCACCGGCATATTATGTTAACGTCTATGAATAGACTATTATATTGAATTAACTTATGAGAACAGATTTAGAAAAATATAAATGAAACCTGAATATTGCATAATTATTTAGTTTTATACAATAATGAAATTCAAGAGTCTAAATCTATCTGATGAGACATTTCATAGAATAGATATCAAAATAATACCAATATTTAACAAAAAAAGCTGGTATTTGATTCAAAATTCTACAAGAGAAAGAAAATTATTTTAATTATAAGAATTTGGAATACTATGCAGAAAAAAAATCCCTAGTTTGTTGAAAGTTGTAATGAAAAAAAGCAAGAGCGTGTATGTAAGCGTTTCTATACAACCGGCCAGTCTAAAATAGAAGGAGGTAAATCAGCTTTTTTTTCTTAATCTATCCTCTTTGTTCAAGCAATTTGGCTGATATCCACGACCACTAAATAAGAGAATGTGGTCTTTCTGCACATTTTAAAGGTGTCCGATCCGTGCAACACTTTCATGTCATGCCAAATGTTCACCTAAGTAATTTCGTTTTTGTAAACAGACCATTAACATGCTATTTTTTATTGTATGTACATACTTTCGGATTCATTAATTTGTTTTATTTTCATTCTATAAAACTATATAGGAGGATATTCTTAAACTATAACCATGAACAAATAACATGAAAAAACAACTTCATGATTTGTAACTCTTATATTTCACGTGCAAATCAATTTCGCTAATGAAATTCACAAAATTTTACTAATGAAATCTTTTAATTACATTAAAATTTTATTTCGATTCTTTGAGTTAAAATACCAATGATAACGTTCAACATGGTTAAGTTCCATATAATGATCATAATCAGTAACTTGAGTCTATATTTGATCAATGTCATGATAATCGTCTATAAAACATAAATAGATGTTTTTTATATTTATCTAATGCCAGATTTAGAAAAAGCTAAGTAAATTAAAGCTTAATAGCTTTTAACCTGAAGATTAAAGTTCTCAGTTCTGATATTAAGCTCAACAATTCGTGGCTTTTATTCCTATTTGGCAGTGGATTCAATATTAAAATGACATTAAAAATATATTCTAGCTTATCAAAAAAAAAAAAGGACAGGAAAAAGTAGAAGCTATTAATAGCGTTCCATAATTTTTAATAATTACATTCAGTTATTTTTATAAAATTGATTCCACAAGCCCGATTGTTATAGATGAAATATCATATTATTCTACATCTTATGATAATCTTTTATACTTCTTAAATATTAAATGATTAAATATACATCAATTTCGAAAATCATTAAATATTATTTAAATACAGAAGAAGTTTTCTTTAACTCCAATCAAGAATTTTATGATATCAAGAAATGAATCTATGTATTATATGATATTTTAAGTTCCTTCTATCTGTGTCATTAATAAGCATTCAAGCAAGAATGCAAAAAACGACCCGCTGTAAATAATTGTCATCATTTTTGAAGACGAGAAGCTCCTGGTGTTTAATTCTTTTATTATAGATGTAGTAATTGTTTTACGTAAATAGGTTTAAAGAAATAAAGACATAAAAATCTCAATATTCACTTAGAAGCTCTTAATAAATTTGGTAAATTTTGTAATAACATGCAATTGATTCGAAAAAAGCAATATTTTTTTCTAAAAATGAATAAGTCAATGTAATTTAAAACAATAATCTTCTATACAATTTTAATCGATAGAACAAGAATTTGTGTTCTTTAATTTAAATGTTTAAAAACAGTTCTCTAACATATAAAACGTCTTTGTATCAAACAACAAAGAATAAGATCGCCAATGACAGGATTTTGGATTTGGCGAAAAGCTCGATAAAGTATTTCATATGATTTTTGCTATTAATGTTTCTAAAGGGTATTCCAAAATACGAGCTACAAACTTAGAAGATCTGTAGAAGGTATCAAAGGGAGGAAAATTTACAATAGAATATGTATTCACATAATTTATGGTCAAAGAGAAGAAATCACAAAACACGCCAGCTATAGTAGTAATGTGTCTATTTCAATAAGCATCGTAATGCTGACGGTGCAAACCACGATTACGCTAATGTGCATTTTATGTACTATCAAGAAGAAATCAATGAGTGCTTAGCATAATTGCTGTACTAAGTAATATCCTTGGAGGTATTGTCCGCAACAAAGTATCTTCACCACAAATGATCTATTATCACAAAAGACGAAAGTCTTTTTCTCAAAAAGTGTAATGCAGGGAGACCATACATTCTTCAGAAGTGAGAAATAATTTTACTGATTCCTCGACAGTTAATCAGTTTGTCTATACGTGGTCTATAGTTACACGAGCAGTTGCAACTGAAATACAACAGCCTGGAATGCTCTGCATACTGCAAATATGTAACCATTCTACATCCAGAAGATGCAAATTATATTAAAATGAGTCTATTGCCTTCGTAAACAGCTCACGAATTGGATGCTTGATGTAACTATTCGTTGTACTCTTTGATTTCCTTACTCTCTTCCATCTAAAGACGAGACAATATTTACGCAAGAAAGCCTTATCAACACTCATAATGCTCACGTGTTGGTCATGGATAGTGGAAAGCTCCATAAAGGTTTATTGTTAACATGTAGGTAGGAATCATTGGTGATGATTTCTTGAGGGTATACTTGGTGCTCTAACACCTGAATAGAGCAACGTACCTTGTTTTATTGACAAAGGTCCTCTTTAAACTTCTAAAGTGTTCCAACCGTAAAGTTCACGCTTGATAAAATCCCTTAACATTTCCCCCTTTAAATGCTTTATTACCCAAAAGTCGCATACTTTGGAGGCGTGGGGCCCGTTACATACTCTATTAGAAGACAGCTGCAGGTTCAAATTCCAATAACTCGAAATAATTATTAAAAAAATAATGTTATTATTAGCATAGTACTTTTTGTTTCAGCGTGACATTGAAACTTGTATTCATTTTTCACCACTAAATATGTTTTCCCTACCCACTAACCCACTAAATATGGTTTCCGACTTTATGTTATAAATAAATTTTCATCCATTTCTTGCCTTCAATAACCCATTAAAATTTTTTCAGTTGAATTAAGAACATCGTAGTATAAAAGGTCTAATACTAAAAATTACCAATTGCTGTTTCCGATGTTGCTAATCCTACAGTTGTAATTCCAGCCATAAAAATGTTTAAGTTAACAAATTTATTAATTTTATTTTAGCATGAATATTATATTTTAACATTAACTAAACAATATCATACAATACATCATTTTATCGTCATTGTTGAACATTATTTCATAATTAACATCTTCTTCCATTGTCATGAGATAAATTTGACTTACGGCATGGAATAATTGCTTCCCGACTGTTAATTTTAAGTGAAAAATTTCATTTGTAAAAAAACGTTAGTAATACAACACATATTTAAACCCTAATTTAACATTACATTAAGCTTTAATCTATCAAATTAACTTAAAAGTCATTGGATATAACTGTTTAAATTTCAAACAATTTCTTCATTGAAAAAGAGGGATCATACTCGGAATAAATGGAACCCTCCGACCTTAATATCAGTTGAAGCAAGTAAATGAAAATTTTCCAAATGTAAACTATTATGGATCCCCGATATTATTATTATTCATTAATAAATCTAATATATAATACCAACTAGAACCGTAAGAAATCCATTGTTCTTCGACCAGAACATTCCACTACGAAATATTAAATTCTTAAATGAAGGTCTTTTATGTCCATTTTAAAATTGAAGGAAAATCTATCGATATATTTGTCTTATCTTTATTTTATTCCATTTCCATTACAAGATGCATTATTATTATTTCTTTTAAGCGTTATAAGCAATTATAAATTTATTTTTTTAATGTCACATACACAGATATAATTATTTAAAGAACCAGAAAGTGTAAAAATGTTTTTTTCAGTTTTAACCGGAATATATTACTGATTTCAACAATTATTAAAATAAGATGTTATCTCAATTTAAGCTTTTTTAGCTCTTGTAAATATCTATGGATAGACATTGTTAAAAGTTCTTTATTATAATGTTAACGATATATAACCGTAATGCAATTTATATCTCATAATATTTTTAATAATAATAATCATAGAGTCATTAACGACACTATGGTTATTATTATTCTAGATACATCTACATGGGTGAATGATCGAGGAAACTGATAATACTTTTAATAATAGTAATACCGTACTGCTTTTCACAAATAGTGGGCATATAGGCATACATTCACCTACCATAAGCGAGGTAACCAATGGGTGTGCGTTACCTTGCCGCACATCTTTTGGTTACCGCCCTTATGGTAGGTGAATGTATGCTTATATTCCCAATATTTGTGAAAAGCCTTCCTAGAGTTAAAAAGAAGTGGATGCTTAAATGGCTCACAACAGTCTTCCGTTATTACGCTATTCATTTCATTATATCAAAATAATCAGAGCGTAGTCTATGTCATAATACTATTAGCAACAGCCTTAAAACTTTAGCACTCTATAAGTCATAAATTTGTTAGAAACAGCCGTAGTGCCAATGAGGAAATATAGCCATATTGCACTTTAGAGTGAAGGAAGGTGAGAATCTTATCTTTGGAATTGAGGAGTAAATTTCAATTACAATTTCTTGTTCTTGAGATCATCTAAGGAAAATCTATACGTTTAACCGTTTTAAGGAATTAAAATTTTGTATATTTTATGAATATATATATTATGAGTAACTAAATTATACCACAAGTAATCGTAAAATCTAATAAACCAAATGAATAAAAACAAAACTAGTCATTTATAATTTCCAAGTAACCCAAATCTCAGGAAAAATACAAATATCAAAACAAGACTTCTTAATTCAAATTATTAATACTTGTCCTGATTATCCAACAAAAACGCGAGAAAATTTAATCAAAATGCTATAACATTGATTTCCTTCTACCTTTAAAAGACTAAGTTATGACATTCGCAAATTATCTGGCACATTTGTGAAAATTTTAAGCTATTTTTAACATTTCGTCATACGAATTGAAATAAACTCTAGTTTGCGCCATAATTTTAAATGTTTTAATTTATTTATATTAAGTAGCATTGTATGTGATAAATAAGAATCAACTTCTAGTTGTGTGATTAGGGTTCAGGGGTTCAGTTTAACAATTCATGGGTTAGATTGGGACAAAGAAGTTTGTAATGATTTGGAAGCCCTTGAAAGCCATGTCTAATGAGTTTTCTATATGGATAATGTGGTAGTATACAAGGATTAACAATGATATAAAATATTTATTTCGCATAATTTTTTAGCAATTGAAAGAAACTGTTAAGAATCTGCTTTTTCTTCTGCCAGAGTAAATTTAATGGCAATCAACTTATGACAAATGACTTATTTACAATGAAATTTTTATTATTCATATAATTATTTCAGATGCAATAAAAGTCAAATATATTATGCTTACAAAATATACTCAAAATATTATTTTTAATACAAAAATTCATAGATTTAAGGTAGAGTGTCGATGTTTATAATATTATACAATACCAGAAAGTTATTGCGTTTTTCCTCTCTCTGCCTATATCGGTCAGGAAGAGTCAGCATTCCTCTCTTTCGACTTGCAAATGCAGTCCAGAATGAAGATGCCTCCCCTGAGAGGATGCTCAAATGCCTTACAATGAATTTCAATTGTTAGAGTTCCTATTCCGAAAAGTCAAATATTCATAGTTATAAATAGGATTTGATTCCATGAATTTCTGAACTGAAATCCTGAACACTTCTATTCAGCTATTAGAATGGAACATCAGAGAAAGAAAATATATATGGAAAAAAAAACTCCATCTGCAAACAAAGCGGAGACTGGGAATGAAAATCACCTAGGAAATAGTGAGGAAATTACGTGAGAGAGTAAAATTATCATTGAAATACAGATATGTCGCTAAACTTCAGTGTTTTCTTCAGTGTGAGAGAAAATAGAAGAATTAATGAAAAGTCTTCATTATAAGATTCAGGTTTGTGGAAAGACTACCATGAGAAAAATTTGAGAAATAAATTCAAGAAATATATTGAATGAAAGACTATTCAAACATTTACAAATTTAATAAAATTCTAATACCAAATATAATCTTCAATTTGATTGCTTATAATACAGTAATTAAATGAAAGATTTATGAAACAGGATTACAATTTTTAAAAATATAAAGCATTTTTTTCATACAAATATAAGAAGCAATTTTTAAAATCTGCTTGAAAAACGTTTTAAGTATTATATTGTAATATGCATATTTTTTTTTAATGTTAGAGGCAAAGATTTAAATTCTCATAAACACATAATATAATATATATAAAGACATTTATGCTTTTCATTCATTTATTGTAATATATCTCAAAAAAATAATTATTGTGAAATATTTTATCATCAATTTATTTTATGTGTTAGACACATTTTTTAAAAAGAATGTTCTCTAAACTTAATTAACTTTACCAATTTTAGTCTCATAGTTCTAAAAAGAATATTTTTCTAGTTCTAAAATGAGATAATTACTAAATATTTTCTAAAATAAGGAGAAAGTAAAATATTTTAATGTTAATAAAAAAGTTTAATTTAACTTGAAAAATCCTATATAAAAGTCCAATTTTATGGATTTCTACATAATAACTATCCTCAGAATGAAAGAAAATTTTGCGAACAACTGATAAAAAATCATATCGCATTGCAAAAATATCTAGAATTTTCCTCTTCAGTTACTTTAAAATTTACTAGTCAAGGAAAAAATGAGCCTGAATAATAATATTTGCTATATTTATGTATTTATTGTCAAACAAATGTAAAATTAGTTTTTGATTTCATGAAGTTCACTATTTCATACTTTTGCATAACTCATAATATAATCTCATTGATCTTTTTCCTCACATTTCTCAGGAAATATTCTGCAAAGACTTCCAAAACACATGTCTCTGAAAAGAGCATGAGGTTTAAGGGTGTTAAAACAAACTCTGTCAGGAGGTGTTCCACAAATAAACGCTCTACTTTTGCAGAAGCAGCAATCTTAACAATCGAATGTCAAAACATTAACAAAAGTTTCTGCTTTATCTTCAAAAAATATGCATATATATATATATATATATATATATATATTGAAATTAAATATTCAACTGGTATAAAAATACGTAAATATGTTTTATAATGACATAAAATCGATGTTATTTTCGTTGCCTAATCATTCGAAGTGTATATTTATTCCAAAAATATAAATATTGTGACAAAGAAGTGGTATGAAATTGTACATGCATGTCTCCGTAATAGTCAAAGAATGTATGCACCCTAGTCTCATTAAATTAATTTAAACTTATCTTTCTTAAAAAAATTAAGTTAATGGATACAAAAATCTGCATATGTATCTTTGTATAATAAAATGAAGATATGTTCTAGGTCATTTTCCCATTCGAAACATTTATTATTAGAAAAATAAATATTTGTCAAATAAATTAATATGAAATCGTGTATCATAGTAATGAAAAAACAAATCTATTTTACATGACATAAAACAAGATAAGTTGAAATTTGAGTCGTTGAACTGCAGTAAAGACATTTCTTAATAAAATAATGAATTATTTATTTAACGAATAGCCTCATGATTTCCTTCTTAAGAGATACGTTTTATATCTTTTTACATATATTTCAGTTGATTGCAATAAGAATTGTAGTTACATAATTTTAATAACACTTTACATCTTTTTACTTCCTGGTGAATATGTATACGATATTATACATGTTTTGATTAAAACGTATTTTTTCTTGATATCATACTTTAAAAGAATGTTAGCAAATATATAAATAAGAATTTCGTTTAACAATACTGCAATTATATATAATAAAATGATAAAATGAAAAAGTAAAATATTGTTTCAAACTTTCTTTAATAATGGTATTTAAGTTCCATCGGCTATTTTAATAATATGTTCTTATCAATTTACTCAAGCATTTAAATTACTCAGTCTTTTTCCTATAATTTTAAAGATTGATTTTATTAATAATTAATTCACTATTGTTCCATCTCCAGAGAAAGATAGAATTACTAAAACTTAAAATTACGATACATTTGAAAAATGTAATATTTAAGTTACTCATTTTATCCAGATTTTATCCTGAGGGGAAAAGCATTTAGATGGAAACAAAAATTAATACCCGTACTTCACTCTTCGTAAAAAAAAATTACTTTCTCTGTAGCTAAAAACATTTACATGCATTTTAAATATAATAGTAAGAATAAAAAGCTAAATTTTGACATTTGAAAAAAAACATAAATTATTGACTACTAAATTCAATTATTTAATGAATTTTTTAAAGAACTGACCTCATTTATAGACTCTGATACATATGCATCCTCTGTCTGTGTATCCATTTTGTCCTCTTCAAAATTGCACAGTAAAGAATTATCAGAGTAGTTTAATCCTTCCTCAGTGGTATTGTTTTCTTTCTTTGCCTGATCATTTGCAATAATTGGGGCATCCATATCAAACACATTTTTCTTCTCTAACAAACTTTCAGTACTGCAAATAATGGATTGGAAATCAGAGGATTCTGGGTATATGGTCTTATTCACTGTTTTAGATGTGGCAATAGTTTCGGGGGAAGCTATTACTTCACTCACTGTTTCTTGGGTTTTCATCGAAGAGTTCATTGTATATTGCGAATCAATAGAATTCATTGTTTCATAGTGAGAGTTATTTTGGGATATGTTGCTTGCTGTCGATATTATGTGACTCGAGCACTCGTTTTTGAAAGATTCAGCTTGGTGAATGGGTTCTAATGTTGATTCAAACTTCAATGAAGAATCACCTTCCTCAACAGAAAGAATTTTGCTTCTTTTTGAATTTTCCACCTTTGGTTTTATAACATCACCATTTGAAACAGTGGTCGTATCCATAAATTGAGCAATTCGATGATGATTAAAGGATTGGAACTTCTCATTGTCTGATACGGATTCTGTCTTTGAAATTTCATCTGAAACAGCCGAAGCATTTGTGCTAATTTTTTCCTTAATTTCATTTATTACACTATCCAGGACAAAATTCTTATTTGATACAGAAAAATTGTTTGAACAATCAACTGTACTTTTCAAATCTTCTTTTACTCTATGTGATTCACAGTGTTCCTTAATTTCAGATTTAAAATTAAATTCCTTTTCATTCGTAGAAATAAGTTCCTTAATGCCAACTTTGTTCATCAAAATTTCATTCATAAAATCAGGAATTTCTTTTTGGGACTCACCATATGACAATTCGTTTTCGTGTGATACTTTTAATTCCTTATCGGTTTTATTTGAATAATTGTGCACTTCTTCATTAACAGTAGGCTTTTGGTCTATGCCGTTACAAGAACTACTATCCGAAATATTATAAGCGTGAAGATCATGGGCATTTTTATCATGATCAATTAAATTTTCAGGCTTTTCAACATTGTTTTCAGGCGTATCTTCATCTTTACGTTTCTTCAACCGCCCTAACTTATTTTTGAGTTCATTAATCACACCTCCATACCCTGAAATAGGCTGAATACCTCTGCCTGCAGTTTCATGAGAATTTTCTATTTCTATCAGAGTCGAATTCTGCTGAGATTCTTCTTCATTTGTGGAGCTATAGTTAGCGATATTTTGTTGAAGTATGGATTCAATAGACGATTTTCCATCGTTGGAATCAGTTTTGATGCAAGTGGAGTCGAAAATGTTCGATTTTTCGATTGCAAATTGAGTTTCAGTCGATTGACCAAAATCGAGTTCTTCAACGTCGTTTTCGTCAAAAGCGCCCATAAGAGTGAGCCTGTTACCAGAATCTCTATTTTCAGTTTCCATAAAGCTAGAGAATTGTAATTTATATTTTTCAATGCGACTTATATTCTGAGGCACTGCTTCACTGTTTATGGTTTCGAACGCCTGTTCTGTTGGCGACTCTTCCATATCGGCCTTAATCCGTTTTGTTCGAACAGCATCTTTATTTCTTATCGGTCCTCGTTTACCAGGTCGTTTTGGTCTCGATTTTCGTACATCTTTCAGGACGTTGACTTCGTCAAGGATTTCATCGAAATCTACTTTTTTCTCGGGCTCTGCTGCGGTTTCAGCCGAAACTAGAGGTGATTTTACGTCGCCTAGCATTTTGATTTTCAAACGAAACTTCTCTAGATCGATGGCATAACCAGCTTCTAACCCTGCTGGTAACGTGTGTCGCCTACCATAGTCAGAAACTGGGCTGCTTTTCTTGGCTGGAATTTCTCGCGTTGCAGCGGGAACTAAATTACCTTCTTTACTGCAAATAAACAAATACTCGCTATCCTTCTGCTTCAGAACGTCTTTAATGCCACCTCTGACTATAAGTTCCACCTCCGACGGAATGATGACGTTCTGCATAGATTCTTCCTCCACAATTGACGTCATGTCCTCCACCGTTTTGTCGGTAGTAGCGTTTAGAACAGGATATAAATATTTATGTCCTGCCATTGCTCTGTATTTAGCTGTAATACGGCAGTGAAAATCTTGTTCGGTCACCATGCGAATCGCTCCGTCGAGATCTATTATAGGATAAGCGTACTTGTAATCCTTAAAGTGTCCGTGTTTTTCGGTTATCCGGCAGCCGGATATATTGTCAAATTTTGGATAATCGTCAGAACAGGGAACGTAATGATGCTCATCCATGGAATGACTTTTTCCAGTTATGCGGCAATAGGGAGTCGTGGCAGAACGCTTATAGCTATAAATGGCTGCAAGTGTGGGGGGTCGCCTTCGAATTTTCGTATCCATTTTAATTTAAAACAACTTATCACTATGAGGTTATTTGTTTTTAATCATCTTATTGTTCAAACACTATTTTATATTTTAACTTCTAAATAACATCAATATAATACGAAAATAAATGTATTTATTTGCATATTAAGTTAAATTAATTAATTATGAAAATAATACTATATTTAAGCAATTAAATGAATAGTAATAATTAGTAGTTTAAAACTAATTTTTACGTCCAAAAATCTACAGATAACGCATGCATAAATATATATCCATTACATTATTTATCCTCTCAAATCTGTACAGTAAAAAATTTACAGTTCATTGAGTAATTCCTGATTAACAGTTACATGCAAATAAAAGACAATTATATTTATAATGTAAAATTATTTATCAATATAAGCATCGAAATTTATATCTCTAGGAAATCAAAATTTTAAAGATAAATTTATATCAAGCTGTTTGTGAATTTATAGATTTTCTGTAAGTAAAATTATTCTGTAAATATATAGAACAAAAAGATTATCTCGGATTTATGCATACAATTTTCAATTATTAGCAGTGAAAAATAGTGATAAGACTTATTCGATAACAAATATAAAACGATATTTTTAAAATATTATTGTTGAAGCCGATAAAATTAAATTAATATTTATTAAAATGGCCTAAAAATTTATTATAAATTAACTTTTATTCAAATGTGTTAAATAATTACGCTATATATTTGTCATTTATCAACACTATCACGCTGGAACTATTTTTGATAGCTGTTAAAATATAATTGTAAATCAACTAAGCAACCTGAACATTAATATATACTCATATTTGTATACTCAGCTTTAATGCCACATCCCAGAACGCTTTCTGATTTCCATATTCTATATCCCCACAGCATGCGATACAATTGTTATCCGATAAGCCACACCTGTGCCGATCAAGTTATAAAAACCAATAACACTGTGTAATCCACGAATCCAAGAGTTTCCGGTGACTTCTCGATCTCTTTTCACGAGGGTAAGTGCTGATCCACCCGCTCGTGAGGAAATCGCCTTCCGATGAGAGGAGGTGACGTCACAGGCACGTCGCTTATATCCTGGAAGGCCTCCCCATCCTCCAGGTAGAGAGGAGAAATGGTCGTGGAGGAATTTTTTTCACTCCGAGGAACCTCTCTCCACCCCGTCAACCCTGTCCTTGATGTTGACGGATCGCTGGAAAACAAAGCTACTATTTACTCGAATGAACCACATTTCCTAAAGAGTTCCCGCACTTGAGAGAGAGAAACAGAAACACTTGATTTTCAAGATCAATACGCCGCACGCGAAATCTAGATCCTGTTCAAGGAAGAGGGAAATCTAACAACTGAGAAGTTAAAAAGTCAAAAAGTGAAGTCACTTACATCCCAAATTGCATGCTGCTGAAGAAAATTTTCTTTCTAATTTCATTTCGTCGTCTAAAGAATGTTTTTTTTTTTTTTTTTTTTTTTTTTTTTAATCTATTTATTTTGAATTTAAGCTAAGAGAAAATTATTGAAGAATTGATTCAACAAGTTACAGACGTACTTAATATAACGAAATAACAGTATTCTAAACATAACTTAAGTGTACTAATAAACTTTTATAACATGTTACATTTAAAACATGTACTTCGCAGACACCAGTATTTGTATTAGAAAATAAAGAATAATTTATTTCTCTTAGTTATATATTTTGTATATATATTCGGTAATATATTTTTTATGTATATATAGAGAGAGATCATTAAAAATTAAAAAGTTTTCGGGGTTAAAGCAACAAAACATATTAATATCAGCATAGACAATTACAGTTAATTTCTTTTCCAGAAAGGTCTTAAATGTATACACAACAGCACCTTATTACTGGAATCTCTGAAGTTGATACAAATATGCCATATATTCACCATTTAAAATGATTTTGTTATATATGTTACCGTGAAAGACCGAAATCAGAGAATGTCGACATTCACCGGTGAATGTCAACACATACCAAAAACGTTGGTGAAAGACCGTACAATTGATTACATTTCTTGCACTTTCGGACCATCGCCGGTATATGTCGACAATCACAGACAAGCTTTGGTGGAATTTGAAAAGATGATTAAAGAGCTCGAAAAGGAGATAACAGAAGGCAACGTCAACAAAGAGGTGCGGCCTAGAGCATTTAATTTGTTTTTAATTTGTTTGTTGTCAGGTTTGTCCCGCGGGTTAAAAATCCTCTACACTTCCTCTACTCACCGTGATTGGTCACTCCTCCTTTCTAAGAGAGGCGATAAGTTACGTCACACATGTGACGTTTTTCACGCCTGAAATATTGAGATAAGAAAATGCAAATCTGCATTTCTCCTCTCCGGATACGGAGAGATGAAATTCATATTCAAGATTCACCATTAGTGCATTGTGGATGTCGACATTTGCCGGTGTAAGTGAGAAATGAGGTTATCTAGCAAATATTTCGGACATACACCAAGCGACTACGTGAATGTTGACATTCACCAGCGAATGTCGACATTCTCCAGATTTCGGACTTTCACGGTAACATATATATTTGTATAACAATAACAAGAAGAAATATATATATTAATCACATTATAAAATAAAAATGATGAACAGGTATATTATGAACAGTTTTCATTTTATAATAAATATAAATGATTATGCTCAATATATTATACAGTCGTTAAACTTTAACAAAATAGTTGTGATAAAAAAAATTAAAATGCGATGGTTTTTAGCTACAGAATGTGTACTGTATTATAAGTACAAGATTTAATTACAGTCTGGAATCAGGGTAATTTAAATTTAAGTGCAAATTTAATAACAAGAATTTTGCTTACATTTGTGCAATAGTTTGCAATTTTGACTTTTATAATTGGATATTATGCAATGGACATACTATGAGTGAAAGGACATTCTGAAACATTGCGACATCTACACATCTGGATTTCTGGAAGGATATTTTATACATAATATGTCGTACTTACATATCGCAAGAGAGATAAACTGGAAAATTGTTAACCATTCTTTCAAATTGGTATGAATGTTGGAAGCACATAAACTCAACATCCAATTATTCAACAATGGCTGGAACGAACCAAGAAAATTTGCGGAAGAGTGTGGTTTCACCTTTAGAGCACAATGATCTATATATAATTTGAGATGCAGAAACATAATATACATTTTCCGTTACTCAACAAAGGAAGGATTGCAATCTGGGATCCAAATATCGCATTATAATTACCAAATATCGACATTTTATTCCTAGACTACGATAAGCCTTCTATTTATATATTATTAACAAAATTTATTAATTGAATAGTATTTTAATATATTTGTTGAATTTTAATATATTAGTTGGTCTTCCAGAAATTCCTTATGATTATTTCCAAATTAAAGAAACTTTTAAATTTTTGCTTGTACAATTAATAATAAGCTAAACTTTTAAAATATCATAGTAAAATGGAATAAATGCTATCTTTTATGGACTTTTAGTATTATCTGGAAGGTGTAAAAATCAAAAGATAGCATAATCAGATTAAAATCAAAATGATCAAGTGGGGAATTGAGGGCCTAGTAGAATCTAAAAAGGTCTAACAATCTTTAATACTATTTACATACTTTACAACGTCTTTACTTGATTCCCATTTTCTATATTAATGAATAACAAACTGCCGCTGAAAGTTTCATGCTCGGGTGTTCTTTTCATCAATTCGATTCCCACAGAATAAACGCCCGAAGTCCACTTTAAATCAGTCAGTTTACAGTTGCTTTCCAGACCAGAGAAAGAACATTATTTATGTCTAAATTTCAACTGCTTAGCCTCTCTCAAGGCAGCGATCTATAACTTATTAAGCAAGTGTAAACGAGATCAATCCTTCAACTCGTCGAATCCGAGATCAGACAGGCATGGCCATGCACAGATGTATTAAAGTCCCAAGTTCAATCCCAGCCAAAGTGGAATAAATAATGGAATACGAATATTAAGTTTCAGTTTTTTAATTATTTGCCTATTGGGGTAGGTGATTGCGAGTTTTCTGATTTTCTTTTCTGCCTAGCAAACATTCTCAGTTATCATTCACAATAAGAAGGAATTTCTTGCTGATACATTATAGCTAATAAATAAATGATGAGCTTTTTTTCCATTGAAATTGAAATATTTCTAGAATATTATAAGGAATTTCATTTATATTTGCCTATGGCCTAACTTTTCCTCCGTGACTAACTAGTAATTATAAAAACCACTATATATTATAATATACTGTTAAAAATATTTATAAATAAATAAAGATTACAATCAACATTACTTTTGTTGTTTATTTAAAATTTATTCTGAGAATAAAATATTTTTGAAACGAGCAATCAAAAGACGAGAGAAAAATTTCATTCAATTTTACATAAAATCTCTTGAATCTAAATATAACTGTTTTTCTTTTCAAATTTTGATTTTATACCTATTTTCGAAGCATTAAATTATGTCTTTTTATTATGAGTTGCAAAGTTATTTAATTAGTGAACCCTTTACCGATATATTATAGCTATGCTCTTGTTGTTAATACACTTTTTACTAACATGTTGGAATCAAATAGTTGATAGTTTAGAAGCTGAAATCTATCGTTAGATGTTTTGAATTGTCACAATTTATTAGCCTTCCCTAAGATTTTTCATATACGAGGGTTACTCTGAAATTTTTGAGATACGAGCAGATGAGAATTTACAAAATAAAAATAACGGTTTTATTTTAAAATACAAAGTATTTTAACACAGAAGACGATTTTTTACTGACTTACTTCAATTTGTTTAGCATAGAATAAATTTTAAACAGAAGAGAAAATGGAGTTGACGTGTCAACATTTTCGCGCTATGATTTTCTACGATTTTAAAGCAGGATTAAATCAAAAAGAATGCTCTCAACGGTTGCAATTAGCATTTGGTGATGAATCTCCAGTTCGTGATACTGTATTCACATGGCTTAGAGAATTTAGAAGAGGTCGCAATTTTCTTCAGGATGAAGAACATACAGGAAGGCCGCCGTCGGCAGTAATCCCGGATAAAGTGTATGCCATACGAAAAATGTTAATGGATGATAATCGCTGTACCTATCAAATGATACAGAAGGAACTTAACTTTGGATCCGCAGCCATACACAAAATCATTCATAAAGAATTACATATGAAAAAAGTAGTTAGCCGTTAGGTTCCCCATAATCTAACTGAGCACCAAAAAGAGGAGCGTGTCAGAATCAGTAAAGAAACTCTTAAATTGCTAAATGATGGTGGCCACCGCATCATTTCTAAAATTGTAACAGGTGATGAAACGTACATACCGTTTTTTGACGTTCCAACACGTCAAGAAAGCAAAGTATGGGTCTTTGAAGATGATCCCACGCCGACAATGGTGAAAAAACAACACGCACTGAAAACAGTTATGTATGCCGTTTTCTTCAGAAGTACGGGATTGGTCAAAGCCATCAAATTAGAAGGACAGAAGACAGTAAGAGCAAACTGGTATACCACTAAATGTCTTCCAGAAATTCTACAAGAACTAAATGTTAGGGAACTAATGCTTCACCATGACAATGCATCGTCACATACATCTGGATTAACAGTTGAGTTTCTTCAACAAAAACAAATTAAAGTGATCGAACATCCACCGTATTCACCTGATCTAACTATGTGCGACTTTTGGTTATTCTTTATTCTAAAAAAGAACTTACGTGGACGTCGTTTTCATTCAGAAGAGATTGATGTGGCTATAAATGCATTTTTTTCATCTATTCCAAGAAATGAATGGCTTGAGGCATTTAATCTATGGAAAATTCATCTACAAAAGTGCATTGATGTTGGAGGAGACTACTTTGAACACATCTAAAATTTTGTAAGTGTAACTTTAAAAACCCAGTTGTATCTCAAAATTTTCAGAGTGACCCTCGTATAATCGGTAATAGCTATGTGCTATAAGGAATTAAACCAGGATAATATTAATCATCAACCTGACAAATAAAAAAAAATTTACGACGTTCATATTCCACATTGTTAAATAATGGTTAAAATCAAAGTTAAACAATGGCTAAATTAGAAAAGTGCGGTTCTACCATCAGAAGACAGTGAAATTCACATATTTCTTAGATTAGATTTTTCCTTTTAAAATATTAACATTATATTATTTTTAGTTAATATGTAGTAAATTATTTTTAGTTAATATGCAGTATTTTACATAAAAATTAAAGAAATGATTTTATTTAATCATACATATAATTCTGTTTATATATATATATATATATATATATATATATATCTGACAAGCTAATTTTATCTCCAAAACAGAGGGAAAGAGCGTCGTGACTATCTTATCTGGAAGTTGTTCACTTTTTCGCCCAAAGTGCAATATTTCTTAGAATGAACAAACCTCAAAACCACACCATTTTCCCTTCTCCCCAACCAATAGCGCAGACGATTTGAAAGTCCCTAAATTTAGTCTGATCCACCCTCGCCATTAGCAAAGAGTTCGACGCTCTTCAATCAAAGAGCAGACATTTTCCGTCTGAAATATCTTCTGCCTCTCTACTGTCGTTGCAAGATACAAAAAAAATTGTGAAATATTATTTAACTTTGTTATTAACCTTAGAAACGTTTAATAATTCCATTAAAATAGGGGATACTTAATTGAGCAAATATTTTCAATGATTAAAAATAAACTTAAAAGTTCGTTGAACATTATACGTATAAAATATTATATAAACTAGTGTTATATTGTAAAGATGTTACATAGAATTAAATAGCAAAAGTGTTATTAAAAGCGAATAGTAGTCCGAATCAATCATCATTAAATTCAATGCGAAATCTTTACTTGTAGCTACATTTCATTTTAAATGTGTGAATTGGAATTTTTTCCATCCATGAATAAAACTATTCTGCTCAAATAGATTTTTGATATGTTCTATACAATAACTTTTAACAATACTCAATACTTAATACAGAAACTCTGATGCAATACTTATCTCTTTTAATGTTCCTTCGCTCATGACACTAGAAATTAAGGTCTCATAAATATCCTCATGTTATCTTTAATATCTCAATGTTATCCTTAAAAGCAAAGTATTTTCAACATAATTGAGGTGGGTGTTGGAAAATATCCTGAACTTCATTATACATGAATTTTTTATACAAAAAAATGCTAACACCAGTCAAAAAAAAAAAAAAAAAAAAAACAATGTTAATCATCAATAACTGCAAATAGAATTTTAAATAGCAATCCATTTCTATCTTACTGTGCTTCTAATCATATAGAAGCTTGTAGCTAATAGCTTATTTATGTTAAATATTCATAAAGAAAAAACTGCTACTTCGAAACTCATCATTCGATCACTTAAAAAAATACATGTATTTGATGCTGATTACTATTAATTGGAAGAGTTCACTGTTTCGTCTCCTCTTATTCTGCAAATGTAAACAAAGATTTTACAACAAAAGCATTTTTATTATCACTGTCATATTAGCAAATGTAAGGGAAATGATGAAATACTTTGTACAGGAAATAGTACAGAAGTTTGTAGATACTAATTAGATAATTTGGCAACTCATCTCATTGGTTTTAGTTCATAGAATTTATTTTCCTACTACTTGTTAACCTTGTAGCAAATATCTTTCTCATTGTGTTTAATAATCTCATTATTTATCTATTTCTCCATTGTATAGCGAATACCACATTCATCATATTCATTTCCCTATCAACATTAGACAAGTATGTATCAGTCGAAGGGTTTCCTGTTTAGTAATTCAAGCACCCATTAAAGGCACCCAAGAAATTAGCTTTTATATCTTCTACAAAGCATCTTTGTAAATGAATAATGATATTTTTAATGCAGAACTGGCTATATTACTTTGGCAGAAAATAGAGGCTATTATTTTACACCATTTTCCTAATACTATTTATTTTTGTGAGACTCATGTGATTTAAAAATAAAATGGAATTAAAAAAACTATAGTAATTAAATTTCGGTAAAAATTTCTGAGTGATGAATATAGATTTATATTTGTTTTTATAAAATACCTTTTTAATGAGGTATGTATGCTTTTAAAATGTGTCCGATTTAGATAATTTAACTAGTGATTTAAATTGTCATTTCAAAAATCTTTATCAAAAACTTTTAAGAAATCAAAGCAATTTATTTCAATTTAAATATTCTTTGTGTAGAAAAAAAACAATGCCTCTCTCTTATTTTACCATTAGAAAAAAAGCTTTCATATTGTTTGAACTTAAGTGGGAAAAAATGCTTTAATTAAAAAAATGCTAACTTTATTAATCATCTAGTTTTCTTTATTACCTCATAAAATTAAAATAATTTTTCATATTGATTTCTATATTTAAATACTACTATTTCCATATACATCAAAAATTACTTCGATTAAGATTGAAATATTTCTATTCAAGCATAAGCTGCATATGCAGGGAATTCTATGCATGAGTAAATGAATGACTAACTTTCGAAAATTGATTAAAAATTATTTAGAAATTACAAAATTATAATAAATTAATTAAATTATTAAGAAAATTAAAATTATTAATTATAAAGGAATAAATTATTAAGAAAATGAAAATTGACCTTCATTTATTTAATTTAGGATGTATTTCTCACTTAATAATATACTTCTATTTTTGCTCTGAAAAATCACTCAAATAATGTATTCAAACTTATTTGATATTGATAGTTTTAGGCATTTTAAATTAATAATTAATACAAAATATTAAGAAAATTAATTATTAAGTAATTTTTTAACTAATAAGTAAATTAAATCTCATTTCATGTTCCTTTGTGATATGATTCCTCCGTTATTAAAGTATTCATTATGATAAAGAAAAACTAGCTTAAAATACCATAGTGTTTCATGGTTTATGACAGTTATTTGTTATCATAAATAAATTTTTCTTCGAATTTATTTTATCTGGAATTTCTTTTTATCTAAATCATAAAGAATGCGTACATTTTTTATTAAATAACTTAATAAGAGCGCTTCTTTGAAGAAAGAGTAATAGCAATTTTAAGGAATATATTTTGAATTATTACTATTTAAGAAACGTGGTTCCAAGACAGAGAAATGTTATTGGTATCATACTGAGTATTCCGAATCAATTCAAGAACCAACTTCCCGCAAGGAAATTAAGAATTTATAGCCATTTGCGTAAAATATCTGGAAATAAAGATTTTATCTGATTTGCAAGTTCAAGCAATACAAAAAGTACTGCGCACTGACATCATTGGGAAAAAGATGAAAGAATGAAGGGTTATCAGTCAATATAACGTAAATTCTATTAGTTATTCAAATGAACTGATAATTGAGGCTAAACATAAAATCTTAACACTAGACTGCTTGGGGAACAACAAAAAGATTAAAATACAATCAAGGACACCGAGCCCTAGGGTAATGATAAAAATAAAAAGCATTAACTAAGCAATGAGGCTTACTCGGATATCCAGAAACAATTTTTTCCCTCAGATTTCAAGAATTCCTGAGCAGTCCTGTTTTAATATATTGGGAGTAAGCATTCAATCTTGCTTAGATATTGTTTGAGCTGTTCCTAAATTGCGTAAATTTTACCATATATAACAATATGAGTTGTCAGTCAAACAGTTTTATAAATTTTAATGGCCAAATCACAGCGGAAATAGTTCAAATTGATATCAAGTCAGTGTAAGACATTCATAATTTGGCGATATTTATCATTATGTGACGATAACCATAATTATATAGCGCTATCTCACATTATAAGACGGCATTCATAATTGATTCAATAATATTCCCTTATATGACAATATTCATCCGAATTTAGTAACATTTAACATTAACAGCAATATTTAAAACGACTCGATGATACTCATCAGTACGTAGTGATTATAAATCGGAGATGTGAAACATTATATGACAATACCCACTGGCCCCATGAAATCCGATTTTTGCTAATAATATCATCCAAGGTATAAATGAATTGTGAATGCAAACGATGAAGAACATAAAAGTAGTCACGAAGTTATGAAAATTTCGAATAAAATCAATACAAGAAAATTTAATCCAAATACCAAACAATGCGATGTGAACAAATCTTGAACGTGTAATGCAAACAAATCTCAACTAATAAAGTTTTTACTAAAAATACTAATCAATTTAGCATAGCATATTATTAATCTTGGATATTATTAACAATCATACAACGCAGTATATAATCAATTTAGCATATTCTATACTGTGCTGTATGATTGTTACTGCCCAGTACAGATCATCAGTAACAACCATACAACACAGTATAGAAATATTAACTTTTGTACTTACTGGGGTTATTTTTAAAGCTGAAATGTGAAGCCCTTAAATATTAATTTGATACAGTAGCATAGAAGAGAAATAGCAACTTTCAAAATTCTACGGCCCTGACTCAACGAGTCCTGCCAAAATAAAACTCTGCAATGGCAAAGTCTTGAGTATTATTTGCATTGGAAGAAAAATGCTGCACGATGAGAAATGCTTACGTAATCACCCATTACTGGACATTTAGATGGTAATATTTCTGAATTGAGGGTTAAAAAATCATGGTGAATAAGGCAGAGATTACTAATGTGGAATTATCAAATGAATGTTTCACCATATATGGGCACTGGTTAGAGGATAACTTAAGAGAAGAAGGTTGTTGTCAGGCTCTTCAGAGCTTTCTCTGCGCATTTGACTTTCAAACGGGTTTTCTTAGAAATTAAACATCATTCAAGTGTCTTTAGAAAAGCTACAAAACTTCCAAGCACTCACCCAGACATGTGTACAAGCAGAAATCATAGTTATATGACTCATGTCTCATTATTCGCCAGTAACTGAAACTGAATAGACTCTGAAGAGCTTGGCTCTAACTCCAATCCTGATATGTTTTTTCGTAATATATATATTAAAATATAAAAATATCCTCTTCAAAATTTCAAAAATATTCTAAGGCATTGAATTGGGATAACGTGCTTCCAAACATTCGAATCTTCATTTAATTTTTGAATCATGTTTTGATAGTGAGTTAGTGATTTCGATAGTGAGTTTCCAACAATCAGTTATTATGACGTCATATAAAAGGATATGAAATTGAACCATTTGTGTAAAATGTAAAGTTCATCTGTACTTACTTACTACTTGCATTATCTGCATTTACGTATAATCCCACAGTTTAAAAATCATATTTTCATTCGCGGATAACCCACAGCCAATATCAAAAAATTGTGCAAATACTCTTTTATAGTCAACCAAGTGGTGTGATTAGCACATTGATCTTTGATTCAACAATTGTTTTTTAAGTTAGATTCTCATTTTATGAGTACATATTGGTAGTTGCTGGAAACCTATTTTAATCTGCATCTCCCGTTCGAATCTATCCTTGTGTCTAATATGAAAAAAATCGTTCTCAGTCAGCTTATCTTTTATACAGTTATTAGCAGAAAAATAAATGTTTTAAACCATTTCCTTTCAATGAAATCTAATGAGTAATGATTGCTACAATGGAAATGTAATTCAGTTAGCCAAAAAAAAGAAAAAAACATTTATTATAAAATAGATATAAATAATGGTATTATTTACATAGATTGATGTTATATTAATTTTCTAATAATAGAAATAAAGATGTATCGGCTGGTAAGAATTTATCCACACAATAACCCTTTTATAGAGTTATTCTATGAGCTAAGATAACTTGGATTAAAAAGCATTCATTCTGTTGTTGTTTCTGATGACACTTGGCAACGCGAAGCCCGCCCGTCAGAAACTAGATGAATGAAGTCAGAGAGAGGGCGTCCGTTTTTGAATAGAGCACACTCATATAAAGGTTGAAGTACGACTTTTTCTCATAGATGGCAGCACCATCTGAATCTTCCAATTTAGAGAGTGAAACCAGTGAAGACCCAAAGTCTGGCTCCAACCACCCCCAGAGGTTAATTTGTAATGGGAACTTGGAGGGCAATGCGACCCCCCATGTTTTAAGTGCTCCAGTCCCCATTAGTGAACACGACGGATCTTCGGCTAATCGGGGATTCGAACTCACCACCTTTCGGTAACGAGAACTACGCCCTAACCAACCAGGCCACCGCGACCATGCATTCATTCTCTAAAGGTTTGATTAAATATCTACCACTTCAAATATTAATCTCACATCTTAAAGATGTTCGTGTTGAGCTGGCCAATACGCGTCAAAGGCTTAGAAACAGTACATGTTCTCCCAGAGAGTAGTGTGACTTGTAGAAAAAAGTACTGGCTCAAATGATGATTTTGTTATTTAACCGGGTTCTCTAAATCTCGATAAAGTCAATTAGAGTTAACGGCTTGAGTCGGAGAAATAGGTATTCGGAAATGTATCACTACAACCAAAGTTAAAGCTAAGAATAAAATGTAAATTGAGTAGATGAAATTTATAAAATATCAGTGTTATTTATATCGGATAGATTTCTTTGTTTTTAAAAACTAAAATTCTCAATAAAATATGATTGAGATTTAATTAGTGTCTTTGGTATTTAAAATGATTTTCATGTACTTTTTGTTTATTAAATTTTAAGCCTATACAAATTAATGATTAATGACTTAAACATTATAAAAGACTAAAATAATGCGATTTCTACTATAATATGTGTTTCTTATAAAATATATTTTTATTGAATAAATTATTTAAAAAAAATTAATATAAAATTAAAAATTAATTTAGGATTTAGGTTAAAATTTCCACAAAATTTCATGCAGATTAATATCAACATTAAATTATGTATAGCTCTTTTTAGACAAGAAATTCGCATGCAAATTTAAATACTTTCAAACTTTTAAAAAATAAACGAAAATTCATTTAATCGAAAATTAAAATTAATCTAGTACATTATATTCATCTATTTTAACAAAAATCAACCAAATACGTTCAATATTTCTTCAAGTAAGTCTGATGTTTTTGCTATATAAGTCTTATTTTACTTATCTACAAAAATGTAAACTTAATGATCCCAAAAATGAGCAATTTCATTAAAAGTCAATGAATGAGGTACACGGGATTGTTAATAAAAACAATAGTAATCTGGAAAATAGACATAAAATATAAAATATTTCCCCGCAATTTGTCAAAATAAAATTAGGAAAGTTCACATAGAACATTGTATATGTTTTAAAGAACGAACATATTAATATTTATGTACGATTAAGCGTTCTTTTCTAATAAGTATTGAGATAATGTGATCTTCCTCTTTATGCAAAACATTTTGACTGGGGTATTTTATAAACCACTGGCAAAAATGCATGAATTGAATAACAAATTGGGAATAATGACGGAATTAATTGTAGCGAGTTACAATAAATATTTTAGGCACTATTCTACTGTCATGAAAGGATTCAAATATCGCCAAATATTCAGCATTTGGCGGAAACTTACAAAATGAAAATAAACAGAAAAATATCAATTTTTTTATATACATGATAAAAATAATTACAGAAATTGACTTCTAAAATATTGATAACGAAAAAGGTTTCTTTATATCAACCTATAGGCAATTTTAGCAAGTATGGTCCTAATAGCAAAAATCAATTAATTTTGATGTCTAAATTATTTTCTGACTCGATAATTAAAATAGAATGCTATAGCGAAAAAAATTCGTATTTACTTTCAAATCCATGTAAAAAATAAATAAAAGTTAAAATATTTCACGAAATCGAAGATATTTAGCGCTGAAACTTTAAGCTAGCAATCAACACTTTTACCAACACATTGAAAGATGAGATGAAACTCGTGTGTAAAAACAACTGATCTCCCACAGAAAGTATTTATTTTAAGCTTTGACCTTCTTTACGTCGAGAGATGAGGAACAAAACTAGATGATATGAATCTTGGAAGCACTTTGTGTAAATTTAATTTTTTACTTATAGTGCTGCCATCTGTTGTACATATGGAAAATCTTAACTGTCTTTCGTCTTTTAAGGGATTCATCAGACAATTATTCTTTCAATGTTTTTAGAACGTAATTTTTTAAAAAATAATAATAGAAAAATATTTGCTCATATTCCTTAAATGTAAGAGTATGATAAAAAAAAATTTAAAAATTCTTAGGAATGTTAACACAAACTCAATCAAGAATATCTTATTAAGAAATGTTAAATGAAATTAGTTCAACATTTATGCATTATTTTCTTTACGTTATTGAAAAGCATTTTATTAAGAATTATATATTAGTCATGCATCATACAATATTGAGTGACTGCAACATTTAAAAAAATATAAATATATGCTTTTTTTACTATTTTTTCCATTAAAACTGTTCCATGAAAATTTACATTGTTGTAAATAAATTCAGATTATTATTTTGACATATTTATAGATATAGAAATTTTTTGTAAAGTTCCTCTTATAAACTATTTTTCCTATAAAAAGTTTCAGTTTCTAAATTATTTTACTCTAATTTAGCTAACAGCTAAATTTACAAAACTAATTAGGCTATGCAAAATAGTGTTCGTTTCCATTAAACTGAAAAAAAACCATTATTTCAATAAATATTTTTTATTATTTTAAATGAATTCAAACTGTATTATTTTATTTATTTTTGTTTTATATTTATATATTTTTAAATTCTTAAATACTATTTAATTTTGATTAATATTTATTTACTTTTACAAATCCGCATTTCTGAACAGAAAAAAAAATCATTTTATTAATATAAAAAAATGCTTCATAACTTAAATTAATGCTTTATAAAACTTGATAAAATATAATTTTTAAAAATATTTATTTTCAAAAGCATTTTTTATTTAAGAATTTGCTTTCACTAAATTTTTATTCTAGTTTGTTATTTATGAATCTTCGTAAGACATATAAAAAATCCATATAACATATAAAATGTTGTTTAATGTTTAAAAAATATTTATTCAAAACAATATAAAGTGAAATATTTTTGAATGAATGGTTTTTTTTAATAACATTTATTTTTTACTTCATAAATTTAGCTAATTAAAATAAAAAAATTCTTAATTTTTTAATTAAAATTCTTAATTTTTTTTATTATTTTTAAAAGTATTTATTTGGACTCTAAATTTTAGAGTAAAACTGTCTTTCCATATTTACACATTTAAGAATTTCCTTTTCATAAATATAAATTCTGCGTATAAAGTTCAAAATTTTCAGAGAATAATTCTTTAGACAAAATGAAAAAAAATTATTTTAACACAGCATTGTAGGGTATTTATTTACTTTAAGAATCCACTTTCATTAAATATTAATATAATTCTATTAATTTTGCGAATTTTAGAGAATGTACAAAAAAAATTTAGTTTTTATTTTATTGATTTTTTTTTTTTTTTTTTTTTGATTTTTTTTAAAATATTTTGACATTTATACATTTATGATGCATTTAGTTTCGCTTAATTCTTTTAATTACTTTATATTTATTTACAAAATCTTAATAATATTTGTCCAAAAAGAATATTTTTTCAGTAAACATTTTTGACGTTATCAAGCAAAATAATCCTTTCTAAGTGTTTTGTGGAATATTGTCGGACGAATTATGCATTCATTTTTAGTTTATTTATCACTTTTACGACACTTTTAGGCTTTATCGGTACTTGCAGTTTTACGTGATTTCTGAACCAATACAGCCATCCATACTCAAAGTGGGAATCGAAACAGCGAATAACTGGACCGAAGACCAGAAGGCTCTAAGTATTTTTGACTCCATTTATGAAAGGAATGGAAAACTTAAGATGTTGCGTAGATTTATAAAATGTAATGTTTTATTTCAATTAACTTAATGCTTCATCTTAAGAAATACTTTTTTATTAAAATTAAAAGGGCTTACTGTTTAACCTGAGTATCGTCCCTTTTAAGAACCACCACAAAATAATGACTCAATGGTAAATAAACTAATTTCAAAAGGAAAGGAAATCAAATTCGTTACATTCTTCCAGTACTTTAATACTTATTAACAGTATGTGTAATATAAATACATACAATATCAAAATCAAAATTTCTTTTTTTTATTTTTAACTCTTAAAATTATTTTGAAATATAAAGTAAAAATAGAGAAACTTACGGAAAAAACAAAGTGATAAGTATCTCGAAAGTCACGAAATTTAATTTTTTTTTTTTTTTTTTTTTTTTTTGGTGAAAGTAACAGAAAAGAAATTTTATGAGCAGTTTCTTAGGCAAAAGCTTTATTTTCCAAAATAGTCTCTAATACCATGATGAATGTTAAAATGTTTATAAGCAAGCAAAAAATATCATTCAGGCTGAATATGAGTAGGCGTTACAATAGGATTAGATGGAA
Source organism: Latrodectus geometricus (assembly GCA_026290005.1). NCBI lineage: Eukaryota > Metazoa > Arthropoda > Arachnida > Araneae > Theridiidae > Latrodectus > Latrodectus geometricus. The sequence continues at coordinate 52,120 of JAPDSC010048890.1, forward strand.
TAAAATTTTCTAACATTTATTCTACAAATATTAACAACAGTTGATATTAATCAATTGTTTTTAAACTCTAGATATACTTTTAATCTTAAATATCTTTTAAATTAAATAATGGATTACCTTAAATATCTTTGAAATAAGTGATTTTTTTCTGATCAAAATAACAGAATGTAAATTGATAAACAGACCCCGGGAAAAGAGCTATATTTTTCAAAAGTGTCTTTATATGATATTTTGATGAATAAAAATTATAATCAATTGCCCTAGAAAATTGAATACTCTATATTTTTAATATCAAGAATATACTTGCAAATATGTTAAAACAAAAAGTATAATTGAAGTAAATGAAATTTTTTATATTAACGAAATGTAAATTTATATACATTCACGACCCTACTAAACCTGATGAAATAGTTACACTTATCAAAAGTGTTTTTGAATGATACAAGGATGAATGAAAGGTAACATCTGTTACTTAAAGAACACTGAATACTTTTATTTAAGAAATTTTTGTTGACTTAAAATCTCTCGTTGTCACAAAGAAGTTTTAAGAAAAGGTGTTAAAATTAAGATGAAAAAGTTTACTTTTATACATTTTTATTACCACTTTGAGTGTAAACTAAATTAGTAATATTTTTTTTTCGTATCGTATACGATTATAATTTCATTTTTTCAATATAATATGTATTATTACAAAATATTTATGACTGTATATATTTTTAGAACTTCAATTCAGCAGAAAATATCCTCCAACGTTAAGTAAATTTTTATAACAAATTTTCTTTTATACTATGTTGTATAATTAATGTAAAAGGAATAAAAAGCAATTTATTTATAGGCAATTTTACTTAAAACTAGGGAAAAGCATTTAATTCTTATCAATAAATAGATTAAAATCTTTATTTTGTGTGTCCGCTGAATATTTGTCTGCGGTCGAACACAGAATGAAATGAAACGTATATCAGGTCTCGGTTTTAATTAAAACATAAGCTATATTTCCTATCAAAGCCTTGATACGCAGAGTTTGTAATAAATTTAAACTGTAATTAACTTTCACATTTGAACTCACTGTAAAATTGTTCCTGCCGCTGTTCCACTATTCAGGAACTATATACGCTTCATGAACTGATTCCTAGATTTGTTACCCATTTTTTAAAACTGTCATCTATGCACAACCACTACGAGTAGAGAAAAGTATATATTCGAGAAAAGATCTTCCCTTCTTTCTACATTTCAATATTAATACTTTAGAAAAAAAAAGATTACTTTTTCCGATTTTTGCTTCGAAATACAACGAGCGTATTTTTGATTTTTCCAGTAATCCGTAGGCGGGAAATCTATAAAAAGGTATAAAAGAAATTATTCTTATTCTTGTGTTCTTATATATATATATATATATATATATATATATATATATATATATAT
>JAPDSC010048899.1:0-26614 GCA_026290005.1 Latrodectus geometricus
CAAATGAAGATGATTTGAATTTTGATAAAAATCACTTATGCTGGTGAGGTACTTTGTCAATTACACTCTGTACTTGTCTCCATATATATGAATTTTGCTAAATTTTATTGCATTTTTATGATATATTATGACTGGCATTTTTTGAAATTTATAGTGTTTTAATCTTTTGAGTCCAGAATCACTGTTTTAAGAAACTGCTTCTACAGTGGCCTGAAAAGAAAACATTTCTTACCCCCCTGACTGAAAAGAGAGGGTCATTTTCACCCCACTTGTATGTTGAAGATTTTACCATATCGAATCTTAATCTTTTGAAAGTGATATCTTGCGCTGTGTCTGCCATATTTTTGATGAAAAAGTAAATGGATTTATCATAAATACTATACATATCAATAAACCATTGACTTTTTTCCATATCAGATTAAAAAGTGTTACAAAAATTTTAAGATATATGTTAGCGTGTGTGGAACAAATTTAGTCTGTTTTGTAAACTAAGATATGGCATACATTAATTTATTGCCTAAAATATTCTGAAATTGTTTGAAACAATTATAATACATTTCAGCATGAAGCAATTTTCTCGATTGCTTAAAATTATCTTAAAAAAGCTATAAATGCTTGTGTATGTATAAAGTATTGCAGTATGTTGATTACATATTTCAAGAATCATATTTAATCTCTAAATATCATCTAGAAATCCTGTAACTAAAATAATCAATGGCAAATATTTTGAAAATTTTCATATCAAGATAAGTCTTTAGCTTGCAGTAAAATACTTTATTTGTGTCATTTATGTGACATGTTTTTATAGGTATTTATAATTAAAATAAGAATTACATTTTACACTATTATAGATCCCTTCATGCAAGTGTTTTTGCTGTTTGCAGTGCAAGCATTGGTTTAACCACTCTTTACTTGGGCACTAATTCATTAACAGCCATTTTGGGACTTACAAATTTAATTTTGTATACAAGTGTATATACACCTTTGAAGCGTTGTAGTATAATCAACACCTGGCTTGGATCAATAGTAGGTGCTATTCCACCTCTTATGGGTTGGGCAGCTTGCATGGGGACCTTAAATTATGGTAAGTGCTTTTATCCTTGGTTGAAATCTTAATGTTTATGTAATTGCAATTCTATTTGATTAAAACTGCTTAGTTTTAAAATGATATCTTATGACAATATTTTTAAAATGTGATTAATGAAAATTGCATTTTAAAAAATAAATATTTTTTCTTACCATATTGCAAGAAGTTTTTTTTTTAATTCAACCTTTTCTTTCCTCAGATTATACATTTATGTAAATTACAATATAATGCATTGATTAATATGAAACAGCAAATTATTTACAAAATGAGAAAATTCCAAAATAACAATTGAAGGAAAAACATTTAATTGTTTGATATTATATTCAATATTTCTTATCTTGAATGAGTAAAGAGTAATCTTTCTTTCTATTATGCACATTCTATTATTTTTACTTCTAAATATTACACCATGATTGATGCACTAATTTTAAAAAGTAAATATTACAAATACAACAAATAACCTGAAGATGAATTGATTCTTGCACTTCAAATATTTCATTTTCTAAATTATTCCTATTTAAACAAGAAAGTAAACTATTAACTGCTTAAAGGAAATTGGAAATTAAAGATTAAAATTTTATACTAATTTAGGATGCATAATATTAAGTGCTTAACTGGCTTAAGACTAGATTCCAGTACCTGCGAAAAATTACACCAAATTAGCTTATGTGTCGGAATGCATTCGATTTAACAGTAACAAATGCATTGCGCATGCATTTGATATATGATTGTATACATGTGCAAAATTCGTTTTGTATGCTTTAAGCATTTGATTAGTAATGTGTTTTTTATTAGATTTCAAAGTGGATGATTAAATGTTTTTGAATTTTTATTTACAGTTAAGTTTCTGAAAATTAGTTTCCATTTTTTTTTATTTTAAGTTTCATAAAAAAAATTTATTCTGGAAATTCAAAAAATAAATTTATTTTCATATCGATTTTATTATTTCGAGTATGTATGGCCACATAATCATTACGAGAATATCATGAATGGATTTTTGGGAGCTATAAAATCTGCTGTCCGACTGATTTTAATTAATATTGTTGTTTTACGTCATATATTAAGTATTCTATATAAACATTACATACATTTATTTAGAATAGTAATGTTGATTGAATAGAAACTCTAGACTTATGTGAGAATGTCAATTTACATTATAGATTTATTTTTAATGCTTGGTTTAAATTGTGGCTAGATTGATGTACACTGAGTTTTTTCAAGGTGTGTGCCACTGCCCAATTAAATAAAATTTGATTTTTTCTCGAAATGCATTTTATTTAAGTTATAGATACATTATTGCTCAGTTTTCTACTTACCTGATATTAAAAATAGGCAGAACAGAAAACTTATGACATTTTAATTAATATTAAAATCATAGTAAGGAATTTCTCCAACATTTTTCAATTTTGTTTAATACATTCAAAGTTTTTTGTTAAGAAATTTGATTTTTTAATAAATTGTTCGATTTTAATTTGTACAGTATAGTTTCGAACAAAAACATTTTAAGTCATTTCTGAATACAGTTTTCTCTAAGAAAAAGTGAAGTAAATAATCGAGAGCTTAAATCAATGGTATTCAATTAATTAAGAGAAAAAAATGTCTGACATGACTGTTAGATACAAATTTTAATCAGTTGTTAAAATTTTGCAACATCGTTGAATAAAGGAAACCAGAGGAAGTCAATATGGAGGATTTCTTATGTAGATTGTGTAATCAATTTTCAGGAAGCTTGAATTGCCAACTATACATGTCCAGTCTAACGAACACACATTAACTATTTTATTACACATTAAAATAGTATCTCTACCATGTATTATAAATGTTATTAGTAACCATGATATCTTACAAATATTAATAGCATAGTTCTGTTAACTGTATCATTGTTTTTTGTGCATTAAAATAAAATATGAATGAAATATTGAGAAATGTTCTCTTTGTTTCTGCTGTTGTTTTATAAAACTATATTCATATTTGACATTTTTTAAAATAATGAAAGTCAGTTGGAAAAAATTTAATGATTGTGTAATGTAAAACTTAAATCTTTAACAAATAATTTCAATTTTTAAAAGAAAATCTTCATATATATAAAAAAATCTTCAATCATTTTTTGTATTTATTAATAATTTTATATTTTTAGGTGCATTACTAATGGGAGCTATTCTTTATTCATGGCAGTTTCCTCACTTTAATGCTCTTTCTTGGAATTTGCGAGCAGATTATTCCAGAGCTGGTTATCGTATGACATCAGTTATAGATCCAGATCTCTGCCGCATTGCTGCACTCCGTCACAGTATAGGTTTACTTGCATTTTGCAGTATGGCACCTCTGGTAGATCTCACAACTTGGACATTTGCTTTTGATTCCTTCCCCTTAAATTGCTATTTAATTTATTGTGCATGGAATTTCTACAAAGAGAAGGATTCTAAAAGTGCCCGTAAATTATTTCGCTTAAGCCTAATTTACCTTCCTACATTGATGTTTTTAATGTTTATTGGAAAGAAGCATGTTTCTAGAGAAGAGAAGTCAAACTTAAAATTGTGATGAAAATGTCATTAGTAATCATAGTTGTAAATATATTAATAAATTATATGGAAGACACAGTGTGTTACTAATAAAAATAATTATTTTGACCAATATTACAATAAAAATATTTCTACAGTTCCCACCCCCCACATAAATCTGTAATAAGCAATTTGATTACGTAGAAAAAGAAATATTTGCCATTGATATTTTATTTAGATAATTCTAGTTATTTAAGATTTTCTTTCAACATTGATGAATTGCTAAAACAATAGATCTAAAGAATCAATTTAATGCTATGAATTTTATGATTTTTCATTTACATTAAAAATTACTTTACTACTATAAAATTTTTACTGTAAAAATGATTTTTTTTTTATCTTAAGTAGTTTTATGCGATTTATGGTTGTAGAAATGCCCACATATATTCTAGTATTTAGATATAAAATTTAAAATAAAACTTTATTGCAAACTAGACTGTTTTCAAAACTACTTCTCTCTTGCACTTTATTTGAAAGAAATCAACCACTTGCAAGAATGTTACTTCTTATAATAAAATAACAGTTTCTCTTTTAAAGAATAATTTTTTAAACTAATGAATGTTCAAAGAATTATAAATGTGATTTTAAAATTTTTGGTTAAATCTAAATTTAAATTATTTAAATACTTGATTTGATACATTTTTTAATTAAACTTTTTGAAATCTGTGTGTAGTGTTTCTTTTCATTTACTGAAATTTTATGTTCCCAAAATATAATTGAATGCATTGTGGTTATGATAAACTTTTTTAAATTTTATGTAATGTATTGACATTGTAGTACTACACTTATCTAAGATTTCAAAAAATATTTGGCTGTAATATTCATTGTTAGTTGTTTATTCTAAGAGATTTTAAAGATAATCAATGTCTTTAAAAACAGAGAGAACTGCTGTGATTGGGTTTTAGGTTAGAATTCATGTACATCAACATACATTCAGCTTATTGATTGTATAAAAGTTATAACCAACTCAAATCGCTTAAATTATTTTTGAAACATGGGTGGACACCTTGCTTATCTGAGAATTCAATTTTATCCTTGTATTTATTTCATGCCTATATAAAATTATCTTGCATAACCTAAGTTTAACAAAAAGATATATGCAAATAACTAAAAATGAAATTATTTTGTCTCTTCTTCTTGAGCTTGTCAGATATGTGGCACCTCTGCATTGTTGCATTTTGTACCATGCTCCAAGCCTAATTTTTTCCTAGTTCCATTGTCTTGGGTCACCTACTTTGTTTATAAAGTCTGATAGGCCCTCAATGGTGTTTAGGTGTAACTCTTTAGGATATGGATTACCTAGAGTAGTGAATCTTGTAAGGGCAAGAGCATCACACTCATATAGGTTATGATGAGCTGATTCTACCCCTGGGTTGCATTTCCTACAAATTGGTTCCTGTTTTAAAAGTCCCATTGTATGAAGGCGTTTCCTGAAATGATAGTGCCCAGTAATGAAGCCTACAATTGCTTGAGTCTTCAATCTTGGGAGTCTAAGAATTTCAGATGCAATTTTCTCAGATGAGTTGAAAATCATACTTTTTGCATGTTTCTGTCCAGGAGAATCATGACAATCTTTGTTCATCTCTTGTTTTTCCCATTTTTGAATGGCCTTCCTAGTAGTATTCATATTGATCCCACAAAAGGGTTCCATTCCTTTTGGATTGAAAGAGATCACTGTTTTGTAAGTTCACCAGCTCTTTCATTCCCATTTGCCAGTTCCTTAAGGAGATTTTTGCATTCCATTACAATTTTTGATTTGACTATTTTATCTCTTAATGAACCTATTATCTTGATATAGCTTTTTAAATTTGTAATTTCTAAATATTTTTGGGTTTTTTTTTTTTTTTTTTTTTTTTTACTGACAATATGCTGGGCATTTCTAGTAAATACTGAAAAGAATTATAAATAAGTTGTGTTCTCTGATAATAGTGTATAAGAAAAATCTTCCATTTGTACTTAAGGTTGATTATTATGGAATTGGAATGATAAGATTTTGTATACATTTACTTTGAAGTATGTTTTTTTTTTTTTTTTTTAATTTGATAAAAAAATTTTTAAAACGAATTGAACTTTAATGTGTTAAGTGAGTTTCATTTTTGCCTTCTTAGTTCTATTCTCTATGTCCCAAACTTGAGCCAACATGAAATAGTGTTCACGAAATTATGTATGTAATTGACCAAAATGTTCCGACACTTTTTGGATTTTGAATCAAAAAGAAACAATTCCACGATTCATGAACCAAAATAGATTTTATGTGTTCAAAGCAACTTGGTCATGGTTAAATAGCTTGTGTCAACTAAATAGTATAAATGCCTTAAAAATCCCTTGAGCACCACTTTGTTTGTATCCAGTTGTTGATTCTGGTAATGGCAATTACTGGATTGATATGTAAAGCTGCCAATTCAACACCCAAATTGAATGGCATTTGTCTGAATCCGATGGATATGGTTAAATGGCTTGGGTCAACTTGTAAGTGCATCTGAAATTATATTTTCATTTAATGAAAGGCAGATATTTAAATAAACCAAAAGATGAGTTTATTGTTATCAATTGACAGCCATTCATTCACAAAGCAAGGTCTTGATAATAAAGGGAGCATAATGCCAAATTCATTACTAGAAAATATTCTTCCTTGTGAAGAAATGAGTGATCTTCAAGATTACAAAAACCTATAAATTTCAAGATAGCATGAATACAGAAAAACTGATGAGTCTGATACCCCCAGCAAAAAAGCTGGAATTGATTAAAAACTCAATTTAAAAAAAAAGGATAACAATTTCAAGGAATTTTACAAGCAGTATTAAGATTTTAAAATTAGTATTGTAATGTAGACAATCATAAATTTCCATAATATTGAAAACTATTAGAAATGAAATAAGGTGATGTGCATTTTAAGTTGTATTTAAATGAAACATGGTTTAAAATTTTTATTATCATTGTGTGATTATTTTTCATTGTGTATAGTAATTAAATAAAAAACTTATTCATAAAAAAAAAACTATTTATATAAACTAAATAAAAGGATAATTCAAATTTAAGTTTCAAATTGATTGACAGATGTTAGCAAGAAATACTGTAGACTTACATTTTTTAAGAAGAAAGGGACTGCTAAAACTGTTCTTAAAATTGAAAGTAGAATATAAATGTCACATTTAAAATTTTTTTAATTTAAATTGTTCTGTTTGTACATAAAATACTTAGAAAAAAATAGTAAGACACTAAATTAGAAACATGTAAAATAAAATTCATATTAAAAAACAATTTTACCTTTATTTTACTTGTGAAAAATGATTAAATATTATATTTTAGCAGTTTCAATTATATGTCTATTTTTCCAATGTACACAGCATATCACTGTTGTCTTCATCAAAAAGGTTTTCAAGTTTTGTTAGATATTCATCTGCTTGTTTTGCAAATGGATCACAGCACATCATTTTTTTTTTTTTGGTTTGATAACTGAAATCTACTTTCTTATTATGATTTCTAATCTAATACTTCATTTGAAATTATACAAATCCACTGTCAAAATGACACGAAATTTTCAAAATTTTATTTTGAAGCTAATGTTAAAAAAATAAAGATGTCGGGTAAACATAGATCACTCTTTATAATTTATGTTAATGTGCAAAGTTAAGGATAGATTACAATAAATTAAAAATTAATTACATGTGCTTTAGACAAATTCTTATTGGTTTTCTTTTTTCTAGAGAATCTTGGTAATTTTTGAATTAACCATATATGTGATTTATAAGTTTTCATTTCACAAATCATGCTGAAACTCTCATAATTTCCCACATTAATATTGTTCAATCATCAGTATTAATACTATAACAGTGAAAAACTCATCACTTACAAATCTGAAAATACAGCCATAGTTTCACTAAAATTGTATTTTAATTTTTTAAAAACTATCTTTCTGTCTCTCATTTTATAATTTAACATTATCCATCTCACCTAGTGTGTTGTAACTTCAGACTTCCTTAAATTGCTTAATTCTTCAGAGATCAACAGAATAAGAGTTTAAATTCACAAAATCTGAAATGCTGGTATTTATTCCTGCATTTAATCTCATTCAAAAGTAAATCAAACCTTTATTATTAAATGGTAAGTGCACAATTATTTTCTGATAAGCTGTTTTGAGAGATTCATGCAATCCAAATAGTTTTATCATTAAATCTACATCATATATAAACAGATGTACAAGCACACATAAATTTGTCACCCTATTGCTCTACAACTAGAGTGAGCATCAAGGGGTTCACAATCGACTCATGGACTCAAGATAAGTGACCCTGGATGTAAATTTCTATGATCTGCATACCTAAAAAATACGCTTGTTAAAGTCTCAATTGTTATTTAAAGTAATTGCAAGATAAGTAGTTTGTAACCCAGAAAAGTCTGTCTATCCCTGCCCTACAAGATCTAGAAAAAATTCTTTAAAATTTTATTAATTTACTATAATATGGTAAAATACTTGTTGACCAAATAATATAAAAATTTCATTTTTCCTAAATTGATTGAAGGGATTTCTTTTTCTACTCAAAGAGAATTTTTTTTTTTTATCACTATATACTTGTATATTACTTAACTATATACCTCATACTAGTTTTCATTATTGTGATAAAAATACAGTTAATTTTCAGTACATTATTTAATTTATCAAATCTTTCTCAGTTAAAAACATCTTTAAAAATCTATTTTCAATGGTTCTAAATAAATTAAAAAATTGCTAAAATGAATTTCAAAACTAAGGCAGTTCTACCAATAAATGTTTTATTTTACGAGATTCATTTATATCATAATTGACATCCCTGGTAAAATTTTTATTTCAGTTAAAATCTAAAAGAAGTTTTACAGAACTATACAATTTATAAATATTGCCATCCATTTCAAGATTCACATTTATATCAAAAGATACAAAAGCATCTATGTGAAAAATATAAGTAACATTTTGATCCATACAAACTTTGAATAAATATCAAATACTGTATTTTCACTTTAGCATGTTATTTCAATTGATAAATTTTCTCTTTTAAACTGAAAGAAACATATCAATTTATTCTGTCTATCATCAAAAACTTTAACCATGTCATTTATTGTTAAATTATATTTATTGGGGGCACAAAAAAAAATAAAGACTAAAGTTTCTTTCCTGTTTTTAGCTTTACCAAAAGTTGTTATAAATTATATATTGTATTCACAAGTTTTCTTTTTAATAGAGACACATTAATTTATCATTAGTTAATGCCTAAGTGAGCTTAAAAATTTTTAGAACTCAAATGTTATGATAATTGCTTTGTGTGCTCAGTAATACGCTTGTGTAAAAAAAGTTTAATGATTTATTAGCATTTCCAGAAACATGTATGTGTTTTGAGTTAAGGTTTGTATGTATATACATTCCTTGTTATTTTGGTAATTTCTTATATTTTGATAATATTAGTATAATATACCTTTCTTGAGCACAAAAACTAATCTAGGCTCTTTCAATTTCCAACACCACTTATTTTGCAAATGGTCATTTGCAAAATAAGTTTTTCAAGTGAACAGATTTAGCACCATCTTTTTGTTGGCTATTTTATAGCATTTGTAGAAAAAAAAATGGAGCTGATCAATGTATAGATAAGCAGCAAAATTTAAAGAAGGGGGAAAAAAACACTATAAAGCAAAATTGTTTATAAAAATACTGACTAAACACCAAGATTATGTTGGGTTTGAAAATAAATGCATTTGACAATGTCATTCTTTAGTTTCATATTTATTATTAGGAACATCATGATCTTTTAATTACATTTGTTTTGGCTTGTGTATTGTGCTTTAAATTTTTAAAAAGTTATAAGAAAATTCAAACTTTAACTATAAAAAAAATTTCAAAAATATACAATTTATAAATAAGCTTGAGAACAAAAGCCAATATTTCTTAAATCAGTTTTGGAAGTAAGGTAGTATGACAACTGTTTTCTGTTTGGTTATTTAAAATAATTTAAAAAGCGCAGTATGAATTAAAATCAAAAGATGTGTTTGAAACCTGGTACATGCAAGAGAAAAACAAGTTTAAGATATACAGGTTGTAAAGATAAAACTTTCACTCTAGACCAGTTAAATTTCATAAAAATTACCTTAAATGGTCTGTTTAACTGAAATGTAACAATTTATTAATGATAAATTTTAGACTTAAATTTTAAAAAGCAACTCATCGCCGGGACAAAAAAAGGCACTTTTGTTCATATATGAGTAACTAACTTATCTTCACTAAAGTTTTCTTCAGTTATTTTTTAGCCTGCATGTCAAAAGGACAGGATAATTTCTTCATCACCAATTACAGATTGACACAAGTACATTACACCTTGTATCTTAATGTATATTTAAGGCACTTCAAGCCATGATCACTCCTTGCAAAAATAACTTAAAATATTTATATTTGAAACTATTGTTATAGTCTGATGCATTTACTGTAATATAGAGGGAGAAATTCCTGACGAATTTATTAATGTAGTTAATTACGCCTATTCCAAAAGATTTTTGAGTCTCAAATAAAATCTTTAAGGAAATTTCTCAACTATAAAAAAGAAATTGGTTTGATTTATTTGTTGCTCAAAGATCATATTTTGCACACGAAAGAATTAGACCGGGTGCTACCCTTGAAAAGGGAAAAATACAGATGGTAAAATTGAATGCAAATAAAAGTTATACAAAAATGAGTTAATATTCAAAATATTAAGTTGCAAATGAGAATTAAAATTATCATTGCATTTATTATATTACATATTTTAAAACTATTTATGCATTATATTAACAGATGTAACTCCTCTTTTTATAGATTACAATTTATGCACAAAAATATCTGCTAATTCAGAATGTAATGAAAAATTCTCATATGCATTTAAATGTCTTATACACAGTCTACAAACAAGTGTTTGGACACATATGCAAATAACAATATCAGTGGTCCTGAGGTAAGTCACGGCCACCAACACTATATATTGTGTAGGAAACAGCACAGGCATTAGTCGCATTCAAGATGCTGCGCAGTTTGGAGCCCTCTGATTTAGAGAAAGGTATAATTATCGGGTATCACAAATGTGGCCGATCCTTAAGGGACATATCTACCGATCTGAAGAACCCAAAATCGATAGTGGCCAATGTGAATAAGAAGTGGAAGGTTAGCGGTGATTGTCGGAGTGTGTCCCGAGTCAGCAGACCAAAGAAACTGGGAGATAGAGACTCACGAGTGCTATACAGAGAAACTCGGGAGAACCGCACACAACCGATGGTTCTCATCCGCGAGGAGTTTCAACAGTCATTCAGGAGTATTGTTTCAATGAATACCATCTGTAACAAAGCACATTTGCTTGGTTTTCATGGTCATGCTGCTGCTCTTAAGCCATTAATCAAAAAAATCCAACTGTGCTGCTTGGTTAATGTGGAGCAAAGCACATCAAAATTGGACCGTAGATCAGTGGAAATGGGTTCTCTGGAGTGACGAATCAAGGTTCACCCGTTACCATTTGGATGGCAGGGTCTGGGCCTGGCATTAGCCAGGAGAACGTCTCCCGCCAGAATGCATTGTGCCAACAATCAAGTTTGATGGAAGTGGAATTATAGTCTGGGGGTGTTTCTCCTGGTATGGACTGGGACCCTTGGTCCCCATTCATGGTAAGCTCAACGCCGATGCCTACTGCACTGGTTCAGATGACAATGTGCTTCCTAGGTTATGGCAGTTTTACGGGTTGGACACCTGTTACTTTCAGGACGACAATGCCAGTTGTTATGTTTTGAGGTTAACCAAGGCTCGGTATGGTGCCAATGGAGTTCAATGAATGGGCTGGCCTGCCCAGACCTGAACCCTATCGAGAACCTCTGGGACTAGTTGGATTGCCAAATTAAGGGGTCCACTAATTGCACCATCCAAAATCATGAAGGAACTTATATGTCTACTCCAAGCTGAGTGGAAGACGATACCATCAGCTGTAAGACAAAGACCTGTGGAAAGTATGCCATGGAAAGTACGGTGGAGGTTCTACCAACTATTGATTTTGAATAAAGTTAGTTTTTCTTTTCTATCACAGGTGTCCAAATACTTATTGGTAGACAATGTATATATCACATGATATGATATATGGAAAATATATTTTAACTGTGTGGCTGATAACTGACTACCTGTTTTGTATAATTAAATTTTAAATGTGAGGTATAAAACTTGTGGTACTCTTGTTTCAAGAGGCAGTATAATAATAGCCAAAACAATTGCCAATGAGACTAAAAAATCAATATACTTGAATACATAATTGACAACTCATGAAATAACATTACTTGTTAACCATATGGAGAATTTTTTTCAAGACAGAGCACCCATGTTTAGAATTTCCTTACTTCTTGGTAGTTGTTGATTTTTACTACTTTTTACTTCATATTTGATTGCCATAAATTTCGCTATTGAGGAATTGTTCATGGATGCCTGCTGTAGATTTATTAAAAGCAAGAGGAACTTTTATGAATTAAAATTACATTGCTTATATTTGCTTAGTGATTTGAAAAAATAAAATAATGCCAATGGTTCCTTGAAATGGAAAAATACCAATGTACATAGCAACAGCCATAATCTTTGAAATCAGCAATCTTGAATATTTTACTACCCTTCTCTTTAAAAATCGCCTAATTAAACAATGACATTTTTTGGATATGGTGCAGAATTTAAACAAAAAGTATATTTAGTATATTAAGAAAATTAATAAAAAATATAAGAAATTTAAAAACTTTTTTGTCTTTTAAAATATTCATAAAATTCACTTTTCTATATCAGAGTTAGTGGCCCCTTAGAAATTGCCTGCATATTTTGTTTACAGGAAGTGTTCTAAAGAAGCAAGTGCATGAAAAATATATAAATAACTCATGAAGGTTTCCACTGGATGGTATTTTTATATTTTAAAAAAGTCCTCACTTGGTACCCATTGCTTAGTATCGCATGAGTGCTTAAATTTGTATGTTTAGTATTGTTTCACGAAATTTTTGGCAATGAAGCACCATCAGAAAAGACTTTACAATTAATTGGTTTGAACAATTTTGTCATAGTTGTGCATTCAGCTGAATCTTGTGAAGGACAACCCAAATCCTCTTCAATCATCTTGCATTCAAGCATCAATATTGTGATTCCAAACAATATTGATGATGAATGCAAGATAATTGAAGATCAGCATGTTATGCATCATAAGATAAATGCATTACTTGAGGAATACATCAGACTAGAGCATATTTGATTTTGAATGAACAGACAGTTAAAAAGATTTGTTTCAGATGAATTCCATACTATTTGACAGAAGCTCAAAAAGAGACTCCTGCAAATTGGTGTAAGAAAATGCTAAAAAAATTCACAAATTAGGAACTGCAAAATCTATATACATTATCATTACAGGTGATGAAACATGAATATATTTGTATGTGCTGGAAACTAAATAACATTTTATTTAGGGGTTTCCACATGAACCAAAATCGTATGAAAGTTGTTCCTTCACAAAGCATTTGCAAGAAAATGATTGCTTGTTTCTTCAGCCCTATAAGATGACAATCGCAGAAATTTGTTTGCTAAAAAACATCTACGAAATCAGGCAAAACAACAAAAATTGCCACATCATTCTTCATCAAAACATTACTTGTTCCTACAAAGCACATGAAATAATTATTTGAAAGATAAAAATACAGAATTAACATCTTGTGAAGGAAAATGCATATTCTCTTAAATTGTCACCTGACAACTTTTGTTCTCTTATGTCAAACAAAAAATGTACGCCCAGCAATTTTCATCATTTCAAGAAGCTGTCGATGCATTTCAAAACTATGTTTCTGAGATATTAATTTCAGAGTGGAAAAATATTTTCAAGAATTGGTTTTAGCACATAGAAAAGTGGATAAATATTGAAGGTAAGTATTTTGATAAGTAATAAAACATTTTTTACACCAAAAATTCATCTTCTATTTTTTGTAAAAACTTAAAGAGACGACTCCTGTATTTTTTCATTAATAAATTGTAACATTAATGCCACTTTTAAGAAATCAATTAAGTTGAATCTGAAAGATTTATTAAGTGACAGTTTAATCCAAATAATTTTTGCAAATCTGAGTTTCTGGGTATGTCACAAATAAAATTCTTAAAAGAATACTATTTAATACATTATAAACACTGAGTTGCACATTTAATATTGGAAAATTATCAGTGACCAATATACATACAAGTAAAACAAATATAACCTTTAAATTTAATCAAAAAACACAAGTAATCTCTTTAATCTAATACACTTGGCTGTAACTAAGATAAACTGAATGTGTAAGGAATATTTAGTGATTTTTCTATTGAAATGAATTCAATTTAGATTTTGGCCAGAGAACAAAATTTGTATTGATTCGATCTATAATTTGAATATGAATTATAAATAAGTTTTACAAAAGAATATGACTTTGTGATGAAAAGTGAGATAATCTATATAAGGAAAAAGATTCTCTTATTGCCTCTGATAAGGATCAAAGAACTATATTTTAATGTTTAAGTACCAAATATTTAAAGTGAAATATCAGGATGTGAAATTATTATATTCTATTAAACAAATTGTTCTTATAAAACAACTTACAAAATACTAATTTTGAAAATATTATTGATCTGACTTTCAAGTTTATCAAAATCCTTTTAACTTGTTTATTATTGAAGAATTAAAATTTTGGGTAGCAATTTTATTCGGCATACTTTTGAATGCAGTGAATTAAATTATACATTTAAGCTTATAAAATAAACGAGGCACTATGAAGTATTTATTAGTTTTTAAAATTACTAATATAAAAAATAGATTATCAAAAATTTGTTGAACAAGTTTTATTTGGTAGAAGAATAAGTATTATTTTGTAATTAAATTACTAAGACTTTTTTTCAAAATTTTGTTATGATCTATATGTAAGTTGCATATTAAATAAACAATTTGTACACACATATTATATATATAAAGTTTGAGGATTGTGAAAAAAAAAATTTGTTCAACACTACTTGTACTTGTTTTTGCATATAATGACAGTAATATAAATTAAAGATTTGCAACATTATTTTTTAGATTTTATTTAAATTTAAGAATTTTAACTTATTTTTTAATAAATGTGGAAAATTTATATCATTCATTAAATAATTAAAATTTTATTATTTGCAATAGTGCTTTAATATAAATTAAATTCATTTCAAATAAAAATTTATATTTATTCAAACTTATGTTTGAATCTGAATAGTTTAATCGCCATACTCTAATAATAAGTACGATATCAGTTTACTTGGAAGCTGCAGTTCATGTATGCCTCTCAAAGAACGAGGATCAAGAGCTTTTCGAATAGCAATGCGGCAATAATGCTGAAGAGTTCGAGGGCTTGATGCAATAGCTTCATACCAGTCTTGAATGTTAACTATGGGCCTAAATTGAGTAATTTTTTTTGGAGGTAAATTTAATTTTCTTATTGATGATTGAAATTCCATAATTTGAATTTCCTCAATTACTGCTGATTTAAAAAAAGCATTAGAATGCATTCCTTTCAATCCCCTATAATGTGGCAAATTGCACATACTTCTGACAATGTATTTCAGCACTTCCATGTCTTCACCCAATTCTGCCAGTTTTATCTCCCATTCTATCAGTGGTATGTACTGATGATCTCTAATATTAACATTTGCTCCATAGGAAATCAAAAATTTGGCCATATCTGGTCGTCTTTCATACGAACTTTCTTCTTTACTGTTGAAACACACAAAATGCAAGGGAGAAAAATAAGAGCCATCCAATTGATTGATATCCGTATTATATCCTTGGAGAATTAACAGCTTCGTTATAGCAAAACAGGCATTCTTGACTTCAACCGTAGGAGTCACTGCAAGATGTAATGGTGAATAGCCTGCAAAATTTTTATGACTTACATCAGATCCACATTTTAGAAGTAAATCAACACACTCAATATACCCTTTACTAACAGCAAAATGGAGTGGCGTATCTGATGTCTCAAAATCAGGTATGGACAAAATGTTCCTTCCAACAGCATTTTTTAAATGAGATAAAATACATTCTTCAGAACCTAGTTTGGCTGCCATAAACAAACTTGTACGTCCATATTCATCAATAGCATTATAATCAGCTCCATATTGAATAAGTTCATAAACACAATCAACATGATTGTTTGATGCAGCTAAATGAAGGGGTGTGGTCCCACTAGGATATGGAAATACTGTGTAATTACTAAATTTAGAAAATTTAATAGGCATAGAACAGACTGCATTAGCTTTTAAAAGAGATTTCACACAGTTAACATGTCCATTTTCTGCAGCTACATGCAGAGCAGTAACATCAAAACAATTTCTGGCATTCACATCGGCTCCATAAGAAATTAATAAATCAACAATTTCTGGAAAACCATTTTTAGCAGCTAACTGAAGAGGTGTCAAATAATTTTTTGAAATATAAAACAAAGATTTATTATATTCTTCAGCATCTGGAGAAACTCCTGCTTTCAAAAGTTGTAAAACCTTTTCAAATTCACCAGATGTTGCAGCTTTAATTAATTGTTCTTCATCTATTTCTTCGCCAGAATGACCAGGATTGTCTGAAACATTGACAGCCATTTGATGGGCAATTCACTAGGAAGAAAAAATAAATTAACATAACATAAAAATAAATAAATAAAGTAGAAAAAAATTGAGACATCATACTGTATTTTAGTCTAGAAGAGTCTTAGAACTTTACAGTATTTATATTTTCATGTCTGCCAAAGATTTGTTTTCTATCCATTTAAAATTACATTACACTAACAGATAAAAAAAAGTATTCTATACTTCTATTCATCAGTTACAAAAATATTTATATTATGCTACATGAACTTCCATTTTAAAATATATTCCTGAAATTTATTCACAAGCCTATTGCTTTTCAATGACTAATGAAAGTAATTCTTCCAAACAAATTATCTTTTCCTGAAAAATCAAAATTATATTCATTGTTGAAGCATTTTAACCACAGAAAATTGATGCATATATGTATTTGATGTAAAACCGTGGCAGTTTATATTTCTTTTAGATAGTCTTATTATTTTTTACTATCTAGTTTTTTAAAAAATAGTTTAAATAACGTGCAAATGAGTAAAAAATGTTTACTTTTAATATACTTATAAATAAAATGTATTGAGAAAAAATATATATATATTCATTTCACAGAATAAGATTAGAAAATTTTAAATATCAAGAACAGAGAATTTCAATTATAAGATAATTTAATTTGACTATTTTTCACTCAAAATTATAGGATCTGGATGACTAAAATTTTCCAGATGTAATAAATCTTTTCTAAATAATCCATCATAAGATTGTCTACCAGAAACAATTATTACATTTTCTTCCATTACTACAACGAACAATTTAAAAATTAAAGTGATAAAAATGTTTACAAATATGAAAAACTTTGGTTTATATATAAAATTTAACAACAAATAAATGTCAAATTCTTTTTTACTATAAAATATATAAAAAGATTCACAAAAAAATCAATTGTTAATAAAACTTGTTTAATTTTAAAGATGAATTCATGTTACTGTTTTAGTGATCATATTCAATACAATCAACTTGAAAACTGCATTTTCTATTATAAAACCACTTTATAACTAAATCTAATTACATGGAAATTATAATAAAATTATATCTATGTAAATTAAGAGTTGATAGATTTAAAGAAAATATTAATTATATCATACCAATTTATTTTTGTAAAGCGTAATTTTTCTTAGTAGCTTATCATGTCATTATTTAATTAAAAATGAAAACATTATATTAAATCTTCTAAAAAAGCAAAATACAAGTTTGACAATAACAAAAATAAAAATTATTGCTAAGTGAGAATATATTTATAAGAACTAATGACTTTTTACTAAACGTTTCAATAAAAGTAGATATAAAAAAAAGGTTCAATTTTTTATATTTATTTCTTCTTTTGAAAGGATTTTTAACATATCTTTTAAAAATATGCTTATAATTGCTAAATTGTACATAATGACTTTTTTACATTCAAGTAAAAACAATAATGAAACAAAAACATGGAAATACATTAGGAAATATTGAAAAATTTCAAGAAAAATATTTTTATTGAAAATGGCAAATGCACTTGTACTTCCTAATCAATCCAATGAACAATTCTTTCAATGAATTCAGAGGCTACAGAACCATTTGATTTGTCTTGTTTCATTCTTTGCACATGCTGACTAATTGGACTTACAGCTTAAAGTGGATTCCAAACCACTACAAACATTCAACTGCTAGGTGGGATTCAAACCCAAACTGTTAAATCGGCGACAGGAGAGCTAACCAATCAACTACCAGCTTTGCCTGTAGAAACATTTAAAAGAGGTAACAAAAGATCCTGACTAAACACTCTTAAACTAACAGGGAATAGTTCGATGCAAACATTGTATAACAAAATGGGTTATGGAGAAAACAAATTATTTTATTGGCTGTTTTTATGGCATTGCAGCATCAGTTTCCATGATATATTATGGCAAAACTGGTAAATTTGCAAATTTCAAAAGATTGATTGACAAGCAATTTTAATGCATAAAACTATTTTGAGTACTCCTCGTTACATGCTACGAAAACTATCACAGATAAGCAGCAAAACAACTAGAAATCCTTCCCAAGTTTAATTGAATCTTAATACAGATTAAAAAAATTCTTTAAATGGTATATACTCATTAAAATACTAGCACTCGTATTTCCAGTTTAAAATATATAGAATCGTAAATTTAAAAAAAATGTTTATTCTTGTCAATAATTCCAAATATCTAAAAATTGTCAAATATTAAAAAGAGAAAAAAAACCCAGAATAAAATTTATCAAAAAAAGTTACAAGAAGAAAAAAAAAAAAAAAAAAACCCACCATACTCTATTATGTATATACAGGGCAGGGTGATCTTTTTTAAAATGACAGTATTTGAAGCATCTTGTAAGCGTGATCTAATAGCCGAAATGAAAAGGATTTTGTAAAAAAATTTTAGATGTAAAAATCGGAATTAGGGCATTTAGCGGCACTGCTGTAGCTTACAATAATGAGAATTAGCATAAAAGTGACAATGCCAGTAGTAGGAGCTATAAAAGCAAATAGTAGACAGCCCCGACAAATAATCCTAGTTAAAGTAAACAAGCTCCAGGGGCCATGCCTCTCATGTTACCGAAATGTGCATTACTGATGAAGCTGTATTATATGAATCAATGTAATGCATCTGCAGCTTTTCAAGAATTTCGAACCAGAAAAGATTAACGAAATTAGTTTTTGGTTCTGGGGTTATTTAAAATTTCAAGTTTATGTTGGAGAAGTATCAAATTTGTCTATTCTAAAGGAAAACATAAAAAAGACAGTGTGAGATATTTCTCGTAATATGTTATGTATGGCTGTGGAAAACTTTGTGCACACAATGCAGAGTGTTATATTAAACATATAAGCAGAAGGTTAATTATAAACAAATTAAGTGGAATGACTATTCAAGAATAAGAATTTAATGCCTAAATTGCATTTAAAAGCTTAATGCCAAAAAATAAATTAAAATTTTAATATCAAAATGCTTTTCCCCCCCCCCCCCCCACAGAATGTTTAATTAAGTTCTATTTTTCAACTCTTCCAACATTTATTACTCCCCAGGAACAATACTTCTGTTCCCCCCCCCATTATGTTAAGTCTAAAATGATAAAATATATGAGTGTCTTCTTGTAATAACTTTACATTTGAAAAATAAAGCATTTAAGTTAGAAAAAGCAGCATTTGTCATAGGTATCATTTCAAAAAAGTCATATGTGAGGTGATAAAAAGTATTTTGCCCAAATGATCAAATCTAGTTTTCCCATTTAAGTTTAGATGATTAATCATTTATACTAATATGTTTTAAGATAACAAATCTTCAAAAACAAATAATCATTAAAAAGTAAAAAAATTTAATTTTAAATTCTGCATTTAAATATTTAATGTATGCCTCAACAGTGAAGTAATACTGTGAAGAAAGTAAGTATTCATCATTTGAAAGATAACACTGGATAATTTACTCTGCTTATATCATTGATGATTGGGTTTTGTGGTGCAAAGTCCGAAAAAGACAAGCTGCACCAGCCTATATTATTGAATAATCATAACAGTGTCAATGATATCATGTAATCAATGAGCAAATTTGCTTTAATTTCTTTTCTTAAAGGCCTTTATATTTGGAATAAATTCTTACAAAATCTTTTAAAACAGAAATGTTTACTAAAATCAGTTTGGGTTCCAAACTTAACCCCTGTTTTTCATTTTCTTGAGTACAAAGCAAAATAAAAATTTGTATAATATTTTAGTGTTATATTTTAATGATAATGGGTGTTATTTTTGCAGTAAATTGTTTGCAACCCTGAAAAGAAAATAGTTTGACAGCTGAAAGTTTAGGGTTATAATGAAGTATTATATGATATAACAATGTGTTTTCATTATTGAACAATATTTAAAAAATATTGAAAGTTCGGCATCCACAGTTAAAAAATTTTTTTATACAAAATGTAGTTAATATAAGTGTTTTAATTTCATCAACTATGAAAAGATTAATTGAAAAATTCAGGGTGACTGGATCAGTTAGATAAGATAAACTCACTGGTTGTCCAAAAGCAAGCCGCTGAAATGTCAATATCGAACCAGCGCATGAGTGTCAGCAAAAAGTTAAAAACATAAATTCAGCATTGTGAACAAGAATTGCAAATTTTAAGAAGCTCTCTACAGCATATACTTACAAAAGATCTGTGTCTCCATGCTTATAAAACTCAATCAACATGACAATAAAAGAATAATAACCACAAATAATGAAAAAAGCTCATGGAATTGATTATTGAATATCAACAAGTGGATGCTGATTTTTCAAGCAAAATTATCCAAAGCAATGAAGCACATTTCCACCTTGATATCTATGTTAATTGGTAAAATTAGTACTATGCTTAATTGGCTAAGTTAATCAGTTTGGGATTCAGAGCCAACATGTGATTGTCAAACAAGATTTGGACTTACAACATGTTACTGTTGATTTTGGGCAATGAGGCTGTCCAAGCAGTAACTATTACTGGTGCTTGATATTGGGATATGATATATAACACAGTTGTTTCTGGCAAAATTAGATGCTATAGATGTGGCCAATACATGGTTTTAACAAGACGATGCTACATGCCATACCCCTAGTAAAACAATCCAATTACTACAAGAGATATTTCATGGTCATTTTGGTGATCAGAATTGGCCTATCATATGATTTAACGTTATTAGATTTCTTCTCATGGGGTTATTTGAAGTCAAAGATCTCAACAAGCCCACAACCACCAGGAGGAAATTAAACACTGGTTCAACAAAATTTAGTCACAATTATCTGCAAGGTTATGAAACATTTTGACAAAAAAGTCCTTATGTCCCAACAAATCCATGGAGGACATTTACTTGATGTGTTATTCTATAGATAACCCTATCCAATGTACTTTATGTTTCAATAAAAAATAATTATCTTATGACTAAAAAAACTGAGTAAAAAATCCTGGTGTACATTTGGCACAATTTTAAAAATTCATCACCAATGGCAAAATGGAACATTGAAGCATGTTACCAAAGACCAAAATACGTTTTTACTATTGTTGCAATTTCAAATTTTTGCAAACAACCTAAATTACATTACAATGCACAATATCGGGTTACCAAATATCCATTGCTCTCAAACTTAACTTGGCAATCCCATGCTATTTTAAATTTCAAACATCAAAATTTTGAATATTTCACAATTACTTACAATAGAGGTATTAAAATGTTAATAACTGTGGACTAATTTACCAAAGATTATATTATAAATAGCAAATATAAAGTTAGTATCACGCAGTCCACAACTGTTTACAATTGGGCAATAAAACTTAATCAGTTACATAAATATCAAACATTTTTGATATAAACTCTGATTTTAATTAACCAGGCAGAGGAACAAACCTTAAGAAAAAATTCAATGCAGTGCAATATAGCATTGAAATAAGCAGGACGATAAAGCAGAATCTATAACGTAAATAAAATCCATTTTTATGAAAACTGATTTTAATTAACTGAGCAATGGCACTCATCCTGGAAAAAAAAAAAAAAAAAAAAAAAAAAAAAAAAAAAAAAACATAGTGGGCAATAAAGCTAAATCTATAACATAAATTAAAACTATAGTTTCTAATTAATGTGTCATCATTCTGAATAAGTCTAAATACTCATATATCAAATATTTATAAAGAATTCTTGATATATAACATAAAATATTACATCAGGAGTAGGAGTATTGAATTTTTTTTTTCAGGACAATATTTTCAAGAAATATCAGGATATATTTCAATTAAACAAAAACGATGTTACTTAAACAAATTAATATTACAATATGTAAATATTAATTTTTTATGAATATAACACATTTTAGAAAGGAATATACTATTTAATAAATTCTGATTTTTTAACTTTTAATACAACAGTATGAAAAATGATACAGAAATTTAAACTTTTTATACTGAACATTTCTGAAAATTAATTACATGATAAATACTTTAAATTACAGTAAATTTGTGTATAATTGAATAATGTTCATTTTGAGTTGGATGCATTAGCATTTAATTTTGATAATATTGCACATTTTTAGCTTATCATTTACAGTTGCAATCTCTGCATTAGCAGCAGACATCATTTGTCCAACTTTCACATCACTCATATTATCATCACTAATAGCACATGCTATTTTTTTGGTTGCACCATCCTAAAGTTTTTGAGCTACACACTGATTATCAAGCAATTTTTTCTTTTCTTTCTCAAGTTCATTAATTTTATCTAACAGGTGCAATTGTTTAAACTTTTTTCACAAGGAGTTTTTATGTCTTCCTCATCCTTTCTTTTCTTCTCTAATTGTGTTGCATCTTTTGATTTTTCCATATATGATGCATATTCTGCATTAGATTTTGAACATAATGCATCATTTCTTTGGCATATGAAATGGAGGAAACAGAATTGCCATGCATTCAAATAACACCATGACAAATATGTAGATTTTGAACTGTTAATTCCGATAAAGTAGCTCTCTCCTTTGTCACAACAGAATTGTTAGTCGAAAAACCTCTTTCTGGTTGGGAATTTACATTCAATAACGACAGGCATGCTTTAACAACTCTAGTATAAGAGTAGGATATTTTATATAACCACCAGCATCTTTTATATTGAAAACCGCATTCCAATATTCACAGGTATTTTGGTCCTTATCATAATCATTCACAATCAAAGTTACATTTTCACACATGTAAAGAATCCACTCTTCATTCATCTTATCAAAGTCTGAAGAAGTTTTATTCACATGAGGAATATGTTGAGTTAATCAGCTAAATGAACTCCTAGACTCTTCCTTTTTTTTTTATTACAAGGAAACAAACACTGGAGATCTTGGAGTAAAGGATTTGTTATAGGAAGTTTTTGAAGCAAATGCTTTGAAGTTGCTATGTAACAGCTTCTGACACTTTGTAGAAATGTTTTTTTTTTTTTTTTCTGTAAGCTCTTCCTGTATTGCTGTTACACCATGACCCATTTCAATCTTGTTTAAATTTAATAATTTTTTTCCTGGGTCAAAATTAATTTGTAGCAACTTTACTCCATATTTTTTACAGATTTCTTCTGGATTTAAAAATTTAAACATAATACTGTGAACAAATTCATTTAACTTACTCTACATCACATGTTCTAAAGGTTCAACTTTTTCCATTAAAAGTAAATGTGGTTCAAAAGTTTCACAAAAAATTAAACAAAATGCAGATATGCCAGAGTCTTAGGGTCTTTCAAATGTTTTATAATCTGAAGATATCTATCAGAAAGAGATTTTGACTCTTTAGGTACTTTAACAGTGAAATAATCCTTTAGAACATATTGCTCAAGGATTCTCTTACAAATTGACCCCAAAGTTAACCAACAGCTCTCAAATTGATGAAGAAGACAATGTCTAACTAAGGTTTTTTCTAGTATTTCCAACTGTAAGGAATGATAATTCAGCAGGACATAGTTTGAAAAATTAATGAATATCTACAACAAATCCATCAATATTACAATCAATTTTATCAATACCCTTACGTAGTGCACAATGAATTATTTGTAAGCAACATGTACCCAAATCAATTAGTAATGGTAAACTTTAAATTTTTACAATGTCATTAAATTTAGAATGCTTATAAAAATGTGATTCGAGGTAGAAAATGAAATTTTTTCGTTGTTTATCAGACCAATACGAGATGTAAATATCCAACTGTTTATTTGTTTTGTAGTAGTTTCATCAAAAAGTAAAACAAAATATGAAGTGCCGAAAAATTTACTGCTGAAAAATATTAATTAAAATTAAACTTTCAAAGGAATGTAATTAAAAATTAAGGAATTCCAGGATTTATTTTGAAAAATAAGGGCATTTCAGGACATTTTTAAAAAATCAGGAATATCAGGACAACTACTAGCCCTGATTACATACAACAGCAATATTAGTTAAATATATATAAAATAACTAACCTAATCATTGTTTACAGAATCATTGACATCGACCAGATAATACAGATTTTATAACTTCCAAAAACTAACTCGATGTATTCTGAATGATTACATCACCTTAAGGTATCTCCTTGAGGTATGAATCAAATTTTATTTACTATTAAACTTTTCAAAACAAATGCAAATTCAATTTATCATCATCCATACTTATCTATCAATAGCTACACAAAATACTAAAACTCAAATATTGTAGTAGAAACAATTTAAAAATAAATTTATTCTATAAAGTTAATATAAACTTACAAAATAAATTTCACTTAATAAGCTCAAAATAAAAAATTACCGCAAACTAAGATTAAAAAAAATTTAACATTTAAAATATAAACAGTAAATCATTCATTTCAAAAGCTTAAATTGTAATCAAATGAAAACAAATTACTAATAAAATGCTTCAAGTGTTACTAGCCAGCAAAACAAATTTCACAGATGAACACAATCATGTTACGTCATAAACCAAAATAAAACATTCTGGCGCAGTTAAGTTCTGCACATTTTATTACCCACAGAGGATAGTAAGAATATGTTACAAAAAATTATGAATCTCGAAATGTCAACACATAAGCATACCAACCATATCTTGCCAAATCAGCAATTGTAGACTGCCAAAATATAAGTAAAGAACAACGTCAAACTGAAAATTGTAACACCATTTAGAATAAATATAGAAGTATTGCCCAAGACGATAGACAAGCTGCTAACATTTTTGGCATGCATTATCAGAATGTAATATGAATTAATTTTACTTGCGGTGAAAAAGTTTTTAAAAATCAAGGCTAGTAATATTAAGATTGGCTGTTGCAGCAGTTCACAAGATGGAATACCTATCTTCAACAAGGACTTTGCTATCCAGGAGTTACGAACTGCAATTTTTGTGAAATGAACTTAAATTTCCTGGACTTGATGGTATTCATGGTCAAATGTTAACCAAATTGGGCCAAACAGGGAGACAGAGGCTTCTGTATATTATAAATGTTTCTTTGAAGATGGGGGTAACTTAGCTGTAATTGGAGAAGAGCAATAATTATTCCTATTAAAAATCCCTCCAAGAATACAAATTCTCCGGAATGTTTTAGATCAATTGTTTGACTTGTATAGCCTGTAAAGTTATGGAAAAAATTATCTTAAAAAGACTTTTCTTTTACTTAAATTCTCACAACTCTCCTTTGAAGGAGCAATATGGATTTGGAGAAAGGCACAACATGAAAGATCAAACGCAGTATTTCTGCCAGAAGATCAAGCAATACCCATAACTTGAAACCTACTAATCACATAGTGACTACTTTTCTTGATTTATACAAGGCTTTTGACAAGATATGGTGCCACAGTTCTGACTTGGATTTATGACTTTTTAAGGAATGGTCTAATCAAAGTGAAGTTTAACTCCTTTTCAGAATGCTTTAGACTGTTTCAAGAAGTCAGACAAGGTTCTGTTCTAAGTCCTAGCCTTTTTGCCAACTTCCTAGCATGAACCAGAGCATGTTATTCCTGAGAAATGTAAAATGGGACTTTTTGCCGATATTATTTGAAAATCTGGCACTAACTTAAGAAAGTTAGAGAATGACATCAATGTAGTTCCCTTGAAGAATTATGGGATTTTGTTGAAGACACAAACTCTTTTAATCCTACTAAGTCAAAGGTTAGGTTCATTACAACCATTAGAAAACTATTTGGATTTCAACCTACCATCTTTTGAAATTGTCAGCCTCTCATTGTTGGTAAGTATTCAAAATATCTTGGTTTTGTTCTGGATCCAGAAATATTGAGTAACAAACATTTTGAGCATCTTGTGTTGAGAGCTAGGAAAAGCCTCAGCATTTAAAAATATATCTTAGAACGTGATTGGGGAACTAACACTACTACTGTCAGAAACACCTACATTTCTCTTATTAGGACTATCCTAGACTATAGCAATCCAATTTATAGTTCTGCTTCAGACTCAAATCAGCAGAAACTAGAGCAAATCCAGCTTAGTGCTGCTCGAAGGATCACTGGCCAACAGAAGTCTTGCCCCAAAGACATTATGTTTTATAAGTCACATCTACAGTTGTTGGGACTTAGAAGGAACACATGTCTTATCAAATATTATAATAAACTATGTAGCCTTGGTATACAAAATTGAACATCTGCTTTCCTCAAAGTTTGGTCTAACAGTCTGACTCAAAAGAAATAGTCCATTTTGTCATATACAAGCTAATATTGTCTCTGATGCTATGAAACAGCAACATTTGACAGTGTTTTGACCTTTCTGAGGGACTTGATGAAGTATTTTTTCATATTAATCTTCTTATTCTTGTAAACAAACAGATTGATTTTCCAGTTTATCTTAACACATT
>JAPDSC010048903.1:0-10982 GCA_026290005.1 Latrodectus geometricus
TTTCAGGAAAAATCTATTTAGTTGAGTGGATTTCTGCATTTTAACAACCTTCTTTTCTTTGTTGTTTGCTTTGAAAAGATTAACTAAACATTTAGTTGAAAATGCATTGTTTAAATATATAAATACATATAAAAATATATAAACAGACTATATGTATTATATTTATACAAGTATTAATATTTAATATAAAACAATTATAGGCATGGCCAGTATTTATACAATTACCCAGTGCCTATCCGCTTAATAAGTAGTGGAAATAAAACCAAAAATCTGTAAGGAATCTGCTGTCAATTGATAAAATACTGATCATAAAATTCTTTAAATTTCTATACTCTGTGAATAATTTCTAAAATTTTTTAAAATACAAAAAAATAAAAAAAAATCAGTAACTCAATGAGCATATATATATATATATATATATATATATATATATGCATGCCGTCTTATAGAAAAACAATTTATTCTTTTCCAATAATCGGACTCAATAAAATCAATACTAAGACAAATAACTAACGCCAATTTTATAAAGCACCAATTATTATCAAGCATCTATGTTATATCAAGATAAAGCGGTATAAAAATGGCATGAACCAATTATTATGTAAGTTTATTCACGCTAATTTAGGGAAATCTATATAGCCATTTAAGTAATGAAAAATAGTAATAAAATAAAAATCAAACTGTATCATAAAAAAAGAAATGAGAAAAAGTACTGTTTACAATGAAATCATGTGGCCCTATAAAATTTTGCATGAGATTTTCAAATAAAAAGTAATCCATCCTTAAACCTTGACAAGCTTTTACCTATATTTAAAAATAGTTTTATATGCGTTAGAATTTAATTTTAATATTTTTAGAATTTAGCAGTAACAAATTTTACCAAAATTTTAACACAACCAAAATCTAACTTCTTTAAAAGAGTCGTGAATGAAATTCAGTTGTTCTACATCACTCATGAAATATGGGCTTGACATAACACTAAACAAACACTTGTCTCTATCAAAGAATCAGTGCATAACCCACTTTTTAAAACTAAAAATGCTCATTATTGTAGTATTGTGGTACCTGAATACTTGCTTGTATCCAGCCCAGACATTATTTTAAAGTGGTGGCAAAAAACTTACTGCAAAAATATAATTAAATTCGCTAAAATATTCATGCTTTTGACCAAGCAAGAATAGGAAATAAAGAAAAATTCAACATGATTTTTCTATTTTTTGCTAATGTAAAATCAGATTTAAAAAAAAGTTTGCATTAATTATAAAATACTAATAATTGTATGTTTTTACTTCATTAAAACTAAGCACTAAAATTAGATATTAAGAATTTATTTTATTAAGTGAATAATGTTAATCTAAATTTCATGGAATTTCTTAAAAAGAAATATAAAACTACAGCTACAAAATGGAGATTATATCTTATACGTCAAATACTCATATTTATACATGAATGGCAGCAAAGTAACTATTAGTAATTAGTAGTAATTAGTATAAAATAAAAGTAAATAGCTTTATACATGCATGTGCTTATAGCAAGATAAGCTTTATGATTATTAAAAAGCTTTGTAAATTGTTTATATTGTTTTCATCAATTGGTTAAATTCAGTTTGAAACAGTAAAAATGAACAATAATTGACATTTATATTTTGCAAAAAGGTGACAAAACATAGCTTTATTCAAATCTAGTTTTCATGAAAGTTCATTTTTATATGTAGTGTAATATTAACTTTATGGAAACAATTTCAATATATTATCTATTTGAGAAAATCATCTTCAGAGTCAAAGAAAACCATTTTTTTTATGGTTTACAGTGAGTTGTAGCAAGGAAGCTAGGATTGTAAGCAACTGATTTCTATGGCTCCACAGGAAAAAGAATTTCCTGAGTTACTATTCCACAAAATTTTCATGAAAAGAACGCTTGCCTCTGTCAAAATTTTGCAAACTTGATAACTCGTTTAAAATTGTGCACATATCATAGAAATTGGAGCGGGAATTTGCGAACACCAACCACAGATGAGCCTCAGATCACACTATTATTTACATATTATATACTATTCATTGATTTAAAATTCATCATTATTTCATCTTATATACAAGATCATCATTTTAGATATCCAAAAAAAAAAAAAAACACAAATCCTTAAGGGACACATTGGTAGGGTCCATGTTTTAAAGATCATGTAACTTCTTTTTTAAGAAAAGAATAGACCTTTTTTATTTCAATGAACGACAATGCAGAGTCATATAGAACCAATTAATTTCAGAAAAATGATATATCCTAAATAATCAACTAATAATTATATTATAAATTGTTCGTATAGAACCACCAAACAGTCTGCAAGGTATTCTTAGGAGCAGGTGTGGATTCTTTACTAACAAGCTATGTTCAACTTGACACTCTTCTTCTTAAACCACTCAAGACTTAAAACATTTCTCAATGATAGGAATAAGATTCACGAGAATTCTTAATTGATATCATTGCAATATTAAATTATGGAGTAAGGACTAACATTTGTAAAAGAAGAAAATCTATTATTATAAAGCACTTTTTTATTCTATTTCGTCTTTACTATTTTATGCCTTTTAATTCACATGACAGACCTTCATGAGAAAATGTATGTATTACAATGACTGAAGGATAATTTTTCTTATATCATACCACACCCACTTTATGCTGTGTCCAAATTTAATGAGATTCTGCTTAGTAGTTATAGAAATAATAGATAAAATCTCACAATTTTTAAAATAGAATCTTTAAAATTTCCCTTTTTATTTAAAATTCAAGCATATAATAAAATAAACAATTTATTTCATAACAAAAAATTCTTCAATGATACTTAAATATAATCATTTACAGCCACTTGTGAATTTTCAATCATTTAAAGAAAAAAAAATGATTGGGCCTTTATTTAACGATTTTATGAATTTTTATATCATTACCGAAATAATTTAATGATACTCAAACATTTTCATTAATAGATACTCATGAATCTTTAATCTGTTAATATGCATATATTATGGAAAATGTTCTCATTCAACCTATATTTACTGCTATTTTTACGATAAATATAAGATTAATTTCTGCCACTTTACGATGTCACATAGTTACTTAGTATTAGTCATTATTTAACTAAAGAAAAATATTTAAATATACGGTATCTGCTTTAAAATGCATTCTACAGAGTCACGATACTAATAAATCATAGAATACTAAAATATTCAGTTTATTTTTATGCTATTTTATGCAAATTATTATTACATTAAATGTAATTTTCTTTCACTGGAATTTATTTTATCAAGCATTACTACCGAGATACAAACTCTAAATATATATGTTCTCCTAAAGCTATAGTTATTGAATACTATATGTTGTATTATATATTACGCAATATTGGTTTCCAATATATACATTTCTACTTGTATTATTTCAAGTATTGCTATATGGTAAATTTCAAATATTAATTAATAAAACAAAATTTACTTTTATAACTTTATTAAATATACTTATTTGTGATCATAAAGATTATTTTAAACATCAGGCAATTGTTTTAAAATATATCCAGCAAAAATATGAAAAACAATGTTTAATATATAGGTTGAAAATTATTGACTGCCTTAAAATTAACAAGAGAAATCAGTTAAATATTATATATATTAAACAAATTATGCATTTCCGGAAATAAAATTATATCATACAATTATTTTTATGGTTATATGACAGTATTTTTTGACTATTATATATTTTTGACTTTTATAAGTTCTGATGTAACTCTAGTCATTACTGATTTCCCCAAATATGTTTTTGATCAGTAAAATACTTGAAATCATTAAATAACTAAAATAATCAGTTGCATTTAATTTTCGAATGTATTTTTAAGTAAAATTCATTATTTATAATATAACATGAACAAACAATTAGCAAATGTGTTATCTTGTGTATGTATAAAGTTTTGTCCAGCAGGAATAAACTTATGACAAAAAAAATTAATTCTCTCAAACAATAGCAAAATACATACTAACTACATGGTTGATAGTTAAAAAAGATATTAATGTTTTTATAAACAATTATTCGTTTTTATTAAATAAATGAATATTTTTCAACCCAAAATTATATTTGCTAATTATATTGCCTACTAAGGAATAAAATGCGAATGTATTTTTTACAAATATAATAACATTCGTTTTAGTCTACCATCTAAACAACATTTTTACATAACTTCGAAGTATCTTTATGGCACATAATGAAGCGATCGAAGAAACAATAAGTAATTTCAAGCCAATTTGGCAATATTTGCCTATTTGATGGAATTTTACACATGTTCCATTTCTTCGTATATAATTTACCAACAAATACTCTCTTAATTTAATTACTTTTATTTAAATAATTGGATTAAGATATTGGGTTTTTATATCTAATATCAAAATTTTTCAAAATTGTAATAATAATTAATGACGATTTAAGACATTTCTCCATTTCACTTTGTGTTTTATACAAGAATAAAAAGCTAATACCTAAAAACAATATTTTATTTCATCATGGACAAAAACTGAATGGATTTCTTTTTCTTTTTCCAGGGAAACGTCTCAAATGCGGGTAATGAGAAATGTCAGCTTATTAACATTGCAAAAATTTATCAATGGCGAGTCTTGGGTATAAACGAAACCCTAGTCTAGGGGAAGTAAAAATCCCCCAGCAGAGGGAGCCACAATCCCCTGAGCTCAGAATACCGTGTTCGGTTAATCTTGTGAATCAAGGTAAGTTTACATTTTATTGTTTCTTACAAAACTTTTTTTGCTAGTTTATTTGAATTTTTACGCATTTTAAACAAAACATTTCAGCTAAAAACATTGTATTTTCTAAAAACAATAGTATAAGAACTACTTAAAATAAGGACTTTCTTACTTTGATTTTAATTCAATATTTTTGCCAATGCAAATATATGATTCACCACAATGTATTAGAATAATTTAAATATTCAGAAAAGTACTAATTTTTATATATGTAAACTATTCTAATATTTTAAGAAAGAGTTCTAATTTTTAAATATTAAATTATTCTAAAAGTTATATTAAAAAATTTTCAATCAATACTTAAATCATTCAATTAAAATTTGATACCTAAAATTTAATCTATTGAAATTTTTTTCGTAATAACTAATTTTCTAACTTATAATTTAAAATGACAGTTAAAAATTGTTTACTAATATCCAATGTTTTATATTTTAACAAAATTAGGAATGAAAGGGAAACATTTTATAGATTCAACAAATTTTTAGAACATACCATTAAATTAAAAAAAAATATATACTGTCAAGAAAATAATTCAATAAATACTTAATGCAAATAAAATTTGATTTTTATTTCGACATAAATGAAATATGAAAAAGAATTTCCATCTTACAATTACGCTGAAATTCAAAAAGAAATCAAAATTTACAAAATATTCAAAGGGAATAGTAGTATCAAAAAATTTTAATATAATCTAATTTTAAAATTTTGTTCGAAATATGATGAAACTTTCATTTTTAAAAGAAAATTATTATAATATATATATAATAATGTTGTCTTATTGTATACCCTTTGTATTTATGTTAAACACGATAAAAATATTTGTATTTACATTTGTTTGGTACTTTTTTTTCCTTTCCACTTTCAACTGTAAAATATTTTGTTCTTTTGTTTACAAAGAACATTAAAATAAAATAAAATAAAATTCTGTGAGATTGTGAATACATTTATTAAATAAAACTAACTTAATATATCATTTTGTAAGAATATCTGTCAAAGTATCTTCAAACGAAAGGTAAAATTGAAAATATTATTAAAAAATGTAAGTCATAATGATTGAGCAGATTGAAATACCCCAAGCTGAAGCTTTTTAACATATTTGTTTTTCAGGTTGCTACCTAGCGTGCAAACATTAATGTATAGAATAGAAAATGTATTCAGAGTTATACTAAGTATTTTATATGTGCATACAGTAAGCCTACTTCTAAAGCAGTACAGAAAATGGGAATAAAACGTATTCAAATTCGAATGAACAAAACAAACATAATCAACATATTGCAAAAATAGACACCCTTTACAAAGTTTGATCTTGATAGACATTGACAAGATCAATTCCACTTGAATTTCATTTTGAACGTTTAAAACTTTTTTTTCCTTCTCCGCCTTATCTTCCTTCTCAAAATACAGAATAAAATACATGGGATTTCCATTTTGTGCTGTTACGCCATTTCCTATCTTATCCACGGTACACAGACTCGAGTGGACAGTCCATTGATTCTGAAAAGGAGGTCTTGATGGAACCGCTGACACTAACATGGCCCCTTTGTTTGGTTTGCCTTGGAACATTTCGAATTCTACCACCCTAACCTGCCAAACGGAATGCTTTAATAGAGTAGTGTTAGACGAAAATGCAATTCTCTTGAAAACCAGTATGTTGGTCTATTTAGACCGCCCATTCATCATAGTTGACTTCACATTACAGTAGAAGTGAAATAAAATTTATCTATTATCCAATACTATTATCTATTATCCAACCTAATATTTATCCGACTTAAAAGTTGAATTAATCTGAGTGTTGCAAGCGAAAAATTAAAGAAAATTTAAGTGCAAGGTGTATTTGAAAAAACACTGAAATAGTTTTAGAAAAATTGGTTTTGTGGATTTTTTAAAGTATTTTAATTTTAAATTTATTTTATTTCTGCTTAACAATAAAGTGAAATGAAATTATATTATTTTACTAAAAGTTTTAGAGTGTAGAAAGTAAATGTTATTAAAGTAGCAATCAATAAATTTTATGGAATATATATTCTGGCACATAGACATTACATGTGTTTACATGGAACAAAATCGCTTATTAACTAATTGCCTTAAAAATTTACTGAGTACGTCAAAAATAACTGTGCATAATAATGATTATTACGTCATGATTATAAGGATTCGTAATTATAATGATTAGAAAGTGTTTTACTTAAAATTAATTAAATAAATCATGTATTCAATTACTCTGTTTAATTTATTTATGAGATTAAGTAGTTAGAGTCTAAACTACATTTAAAGTATCACATTATTGAAATCTTTAAGAAATTGTTTTAAAAAAATGTGCCTCTAATGATCTAACACTTTACATTATTTATATTAACATAATTATTGGTTAATAATTTTGTTTGCTAATTTAACTAAATTATTTGGAAAAAAAATCAGAATTAACAAAGAAAATATTTTGTTTTTAAACAGGTACAAAAATATCAGTAAACATTTACATTTAAGAAAAATTAATTTAATAAATTAAGGCAGCTAATATAAAATAATAGAAAATATACATGCATTAAATATAAAACAAAATTATCATATTCAACAAACAATGATAGATAAATTTTATCAATGATTATTCATAAATGTTTCGATTTTATAAGTATAAAAACATTAAATATTTTCTAAATTTATTGATGTTTCGTAAATAAAAATAATGTATCAAGATTTATTGATTAATTTACTATTAGATTCCAGAAATTTTGAACTGAAGATTAAAAAAACTTAAAAACTGAAAGTTAAACGATTGCTTAGTTAAAATTTATTATAATAAAATTTATTCATTATTCAATTGGTACACTGATTTTTTTGGTTTACATATTATTCTTCCATTGCTTTTAACAAGTTTTTTCAAAAGGAAAATTTTTTCTGTGATGTAACGTAATTCGTTTTAAAAGTATTTATAATTGTATTTAGTAAAAACTGCTTTAAATTAAGTGTTGCATAAACAAACTGGTAAAAACTGTTGAAGATTTGGAATAAAATGCAGGTTTTAGATTAAATGTAATTATATTACTTGAAAAGAGAGAGTACACATTCATTGAAATCTAATCAGAATGTTGAAGAAAGTTTGAATGAAGTGATCTAAAATTTTCATTTTCCAATTAATGTTAAATTTTTGTGCTATCGATGGATATAAGAGTATATACAAGTGCTTCTATTTCCAAAATTAAACACACGGTTTTTTGTGAAATAAATTTTTATTTTTCATTTTATTTTTTTCTGATTTCAAATTATTGAAACTATTGAAATTCTCTCCCAATTATTTAAGAAATGAAATATTTTCAGCGTATTCTGTTATGTATTTAGTACAGCTTTTTATCTATTTAAGAAAATTAAATATATTACAGATATTCTGAGATAGCAATGATTTTAATTTAAGGCACCTAAAAATTTAAAATTTAAGTTCTAATTTTAAGGCTTGTAGCTCAATATCTGTATATTAATTTTATATATTTAAGTTATTTTATAAAATATACAAGAAAAACTATAAAATAAACAACCGTTTTAAAGTAACTTCACTTAATTAAACGTCTTTAATACAATTTTGAAACTTTTTCAAGGATTGGAAGTAACTTACTTCATTGTGGATTTATTTTTCAAGTGTTAAAATTATCTTGCATCCAAATATAATTTGTAGGCATTTATTCCATGTCTAAAGCGTTTAAATCCAAAACATTTTTTGATTTAAAAACGTAATTGTTTTGTATAATAATTTCTTGTAAATATTTACTTTATATGTATCTATTTTCATGATAATGTGAACTTTTTGTTTATTTTCAATTAAGACTAAGAGATGAAAGTTTAAGAAAGATTTATAAGATGAAAAGAAATTACTGTAATTTCAAATATTTATTATAGTTTTTAACATTAAAGTAAAAAAATGTAAAATTTTACATAAAATATTTATAGATTAATATAAAAATAATTTTTATATCGGAGATCTGTGGGACTGTGTGATCTTTATTACAAATATCCTTGAATTGTGTATGTTTGATGTCTTATGATATAAGCAGGAATCTCACCATGTTAGAAAAATCTCATTAAAAATAATAATAAATAATTATAAAAGTGCATTAATATGAAAAAAATCAATGGTTGGTGTACTTTAAAATATGTGAAATATTTTGTTCTTTCCTATGGAATAACTAATTTTAAATGAGATAAAAAATAATTGAAAATAGACCATTTCTCAACACGGATTTTATTCTCAGCACATGGTTTGGTTATTTTAATGATTTTAGAAATTCTTATCTGGTGGAAATTAAAGCAAAATGGTTTTCACAAAATATGAGTTTTAACTACTGATAATTTCTATATCATTTAAATGGAAAGATACAAACATCACACTTATGACACCAAATTCTTTGATTAATAATTTTTTAACTATGAATATTGCATTTTGCCGGAAAAGTCTTTGTTTCTTGCATATCCAAACTCAAATTTGTTTTGTAATTGTAAA
Source organism: Latrodectus geometricus (assembly GCA_026290005.1). Lineage (NCBI taxonomy): Eukaryota > Metazoa > Arthropoda > Arachnida > Araneae > Theridiidae > Latrodectus > Latrodectus geometricus. The sequence goes on from JAPDSC010048903.1 coordinate 9,280, forward strand.
ATAAGACTTGGTAAGATGATCCTTTTATCCGCATTCTTTTTTGTATATATTGATAAATTAAAGCTAAATATATATTTTATAGCTTTAAAAAATGTTTTTTTATAATAAAACAAGTATTACCTTTTTTATTATAAAAAAACATTTATATGTTTGTAATAATCACTTTAATAATTTTTTCATTGGAATGGTTAGCTTATTTTAAAGGTTTTGAAATACTTTCATTAGGAAAAATATCCTAATACTTTTCATCATGGCAGATACAAAATATATATTTCTTTTGCTTTTGTAATATTTGTTTAAGCGTTTTATAACAGTTTTTGATAGTTGATTTAAAAATATTTTTTCTAATGAACTAATTTTCTGTCAAGATAATCGAGATAAAAATATTATTGTTAAACAGTGGAAAAAAATGGTTATATCCACATTATATAACCATGTTTTTTATCGCAGTGTTTTAGTTATGAAATAATAGAAACATATGACTACAGTATTGCATTATGTATTCATAATAGAAATTCAATACGCCTATTTTTAATTATGAAGGAATTACAAATGATGAATATCGATTTACTTTTACAATGCTTACTTAAAATCATTTTCATAATTATTTTTAACGATGAAGGTATAATGTGATTTTTTTCCATCCATCGTTGATTAAACCAAATGCAGTTTACTATTGCTGATTTTAATCTATTTCATTATTTTTCCATTCCTCTAAAGTTAAATTTGCTTCATCATTTAAATTATATTTCGTATTTTCAAATAAATTATATTTTATTCTTACAATTAATAAATAAACACAGTAATTTTTCTGTGTTCCAAAATCATATATTTTGAAAAGTAATTTAAGACTTCATTCCCATATGAGAGAATACATTTTGTTCATATGTTACTTTCTTCCCCACCTTTACATATAAGCGTAACTTTTAATAAGTTTTTATGTGTATCATTATTAAAATAATTATATTTATGTATAAAAGCATGTATATAACTAAGTCTAAAATAGAAAAATTGCATAAAATCATTGTAAAAATCTGAGAAAAATTTAGATACTAACATAGCAAAAAATCAGGTAAAAGTAGAAATATCAAAATATAAGATACGAAATTATAAACAGGAATATATACAAATAGAAAATCTGTACAAATATAAATCCATACTGCGGACGAAATGTATGCTTATACAATAGAAAACCAAAAAATAAGTACAAATTAAATTTGAAAATTTATTGATACCATGAAAAGAGATGAAAAATTTACAAATGGAATTATCAGAATGGTATAATGTTTCATCCGTTTTAACCACGGAGGCAAAAAAATATGATTTTTTTGCTAGTGGCCCTTGAACAATAATATAGCGGCACGACCTGACAAAACCACGAAAATAAAATTAAAAGCAAATACTTATAGCATATATTAGCATATAAATACAACCGTTAAACATAGATTAAATAAGTTTGGCCAAACAATTAAATTGATTTGTAAACTAAGTAAGCAAATTAAAAGCAAAAACGATCAAATAAAAATAAATGACTAAGTGTGACCAATATAAGAAGGAATTTAATTTCCAACTTTTTTATAAAACTTTCGAGACTTGATAGATGCTTCTATAGTTGAATGATATGAAAACAGTTCTTTTTCACTACTTTTTCAAACCATGAAATAGGGAGAAACATCCAATCTGATGTACATCATTTTTAAAAG
>JAPDSC010048914.1:0-51002 GCA_026290005.1 Latrodectus geometricus
CAAAAATTTTAACTTTAAAAGATTTGCTAGATATCAAGAACTTATTTAAGTTTACCATTTCTTCAATGAAACACTCGACAGGTTAGTTTGTCTAATATTTTATTCTCCTTACAATGGCTCTCAAAGAATTGATATATATTGTATTTATAAATCTGCCACAGTTAAAAAGTTGTAAGGCAAAAGTTTTAGTTATCTTTGCAATAAACTTTTGAAACTGTTGAATCAGAAAAACTAGTAACAAAATTTACAGAAAACGTCAAATTTTTTCTAAGAAGCTCTAGTGTTAACAAAAATTCTATGTTTATGAAATCACTTATTTTTCCAAAAATATTTTTTCAATCCAAACTAGATTTACTACTAAATGTACAAATTAAGCTTATTACATTGTACACAAATTTAGTATTTCTCTTCTAGCACATAATTATTTTATCAAATTTTCTAGTACAAGACTAGTTTGCATAAAAGCTGTTGAATTAAATTTGAGAACTTGTTTAAAACTATAAAAATTGAAACAAAATAAACTGTAGTACATAATTTTTTATAGCAAATTGTTTAGGAGAGGAAGAGAATTTTATTTTTCAGATTGTGTGTGTGTAAAACATGTGGTGAAAAAGTGATCATTTATTGCGTTCATTGATTTTTACAAAAAATATGAAGATGCTTTTAGTTATTTCAAAACACAAGGTATTTAATAAGAACAATACAGGGACAATATATTAGTTTGTTTAGGGACTACTGAATTTGTTTAGGGACTACTGAATACTTGATTTACTGCAGAAATATAAGTACAAAATGCTTTTTAGAGAAAAATATTAATAAATTTATGGAATAAAATTAGGAGATGACTTGAGAATTTGCAAATACGAATAGCTATTTTAATAAATCTACAAACAGTAACTCAGATTTATTTTACAATGTTGTAGGTTCCAACATTTTCAAAGTACTGAAAATTTCGAATTGTTAGTAAAGTTACAAATTTGTGTAGAGAAATATTTGAAAAAAGATCTGAAAATTTTATAAAAGCTAAAATTTATCAAGTAATAAAGCAAAGTGTATAAATTTCTAGATATTATACAAATACTTTTAGAATAATACGAAATACCTGTTTCAGCTTAAATCTATTCAAAATGTAGATATATTAAGAGTAAATTATTATAAACTTTCATTTCTGATTTTCAACTGAATATATTTCAGCACTAGTAGGTATTTTCTTGGTAAACTCTCAATCAAACATGACGTTTGTCCTATATGAAAAATTAATTTTATCTTATGTTATTTTAATGACTAGATTTTTTTAAACCTTAAATTTTTTATAGTATATATTCAATTATATAAACAGCAATTACATATATTTATAATTTTGTAAGCAATTATATGATAATAAAACAATATATATTCAATTTTACAAATCAGTTTAAGCTTGTAAATTCTTCAATGTAATAATGGGCCTATATGAAACAAGGGATATAACCTATCTAAAAGAAGGGAATCTAAATTCAACTACTAAGGACGTTCTATGTATAGATTTTGTGTATACATAATATACAAAGCTTTTATACGGCTTTGTGTAAATTTTGAATTTACATTGAAAGTTTACGCGCAAGAACGTGCTAAATACGTTTAAGACTATTAAGATACACATATGTTTAAAGTTCAAAGTTTGAATTAAAATTTGATTTGATTCACAACTATTTTAAATTTAAGATAATTTTTAACAATCGTTATAGTTTTAATGTCATATTTAACAAAGATTTCTGGTGTTTTGTAATTATTAAGTTTTTCCTTAAGCGATATTAAAAGAAAAATTATAAGAGAATTATTCTCTTATAATTACATCACAAGAAGAAAAATATTATAAAAGGATGCTGTCATTTTCTCTTCTGATGTAATCAAAAGTCTCATTTGAAAACCAGTTGAATCAAATGTTGAAGAGTTATAATCCCACTGAAGGATAATGAGTGAAGAATTTCGTCAAAATTCTTTAAATTATTTTATAAAAACGGCAAGGTCATTTTTTTAATCAGTTGTGGAAAATAGTTTTGAAACTTTCGAAGAAAATATACTTCATTAAATTTCAACTTTAATGTATTAATGAAATATATTTTAATATAATTTTCTCTTATTAAATTTCAAGTTTAATGAAATTTAATGAGAGAAAAAGAGAGTGCTAAATTTCATTAAAAAGCTGAGTATTGTAAGGAACAATTCTATAAACAACATAATCGTGTTCTCTCTGGAAAATTATAACCATCAATTATCAAAATTTATAGTTTTAATATCACACTGATTAAAATGCATTTAATGTATATTATTTTATAAAGAACTCTGTAAATAAAATTTATAAGGAACACTCTTTCAAAATATTACATTATGAAAGGTTCGCTCCTTCGTCTATTAACATTAAAAATTTCAAAATATGATATTCTGTATAACTTTTAATCTTTGGAATTTACATTTCCAAAAGGATACATATGGAAATTTAAATAATATATATATATATATATATATATATATATATATATATATATATATATATATATATATATATGGAGAGAGAGAGAGAAAGTTATTTATAAATCTTGCTAAATAACGAAAAATGAAATTAATTCTTGTTCCGATAAATATGAAGCTGCTTTGAGTTCAGACATGTTTAATAATGTTCAGAAGCATTTGAAGTTGTGATAAAAGTTTCATAATATTCATGAACTGTACGCTTTTACAGGAATTTCACCAACTACAGGAAAATATCACTATTCAATTTCAACTGAGAGATGATATTACAGCCGTTTATGAATACAAATCATTTCGAAAGCAAAATAATGTGATGTTAATAAAACAACTGCAAAAATGTTTTCATCTTTTGGATGATGCTTGTTGGCTGTCATTTTTTATCAATCATATTTTACAGTATTTTAATCTGTTTATGTGACAAATGTATTAAAAAAGGCATTGATGTTGATCATTATAAATGACAATGCTTCATTTTGACAAAAAATATGCTTTCTCAATAGAAAAACCTTTAAAAGAGTATACGTTTTTCTAGTATTTTTACGTACAAATATCCTTTTAATATAATGGCTTTTAATCATAATTTTCTTGAACACTTATTTAGTCGGTATGGAAAAATATAGATTCATTTACCTATTGTTTTTAAGCCAAATTTTAAAATTAATTCGTGTATTGGCATGGCACTAGAATTTCATATTGTGTTTAGATGTTTTCAGAAGTAATATTTTTAGAAACTATATGAAAGCAGCTTTTTAACACAATCATCGAAAGTTCATTATCAATCAATGATAATTTTTTCGCCACGATTTGAACACGGCTGTTACAGAAAGCGATACGCTGATTCATAAACTTTAAGTATTGTGTTGAACATTTATACGACATACATTTATTTCGCCTTGTTGTTTTGAATTAATCTCTTATAAAATTAATAGAAATTACATAAGATATTTCAAACTTATATTTAGTTCTTTAATATTGAAAGGGGCCTCATCATGGGCTCGAAAACAACAGGATGGATGACGCTCCATATTGCTCACTAGGTCATTCAGATTGTGCCATCAAAACATGTCGGGATCAGTGGACACGAGATAGTACCACCTTGCTACGTGTCGGGTCTGGGGCGACCACTAAGAAGATGACGTGAAAAGATTGGAGTATCGTATGGCAAGCCCTCCCGTGAATCAAGTAGTGACTAATTCTATGATGCGTGCAAATATTGGGGTGTCAGTTGTTTCACAAACCATTTTCAAATACCTTGCCGAAGCGAAACTGTGATCCATGAGCCTGTTTCATAGATTTCTTTTCTCACAGCAACATCGACAACACCATCTACATTGGTGGCAAGCTCAGTTACATGCAAGGGCACAGATTGGTAAAATATGATATTTAGTGATCAATAACAGTTTGTTTTGGGGAAAGATAGGCTGGTTGGTTGTGTTTTGTGGAACAAGGTCCAAAAAGGACAAACTGCGTTATTGGGGATAGATAATAGCCGCATACGGATGTTGAGGCTCACTGGTGAATAGTACACTTCGATCCACATAGTACACTTCCTTCATAATAGTACACTTCTACCCAAGAGACACATTGCCCGCACAGCAGTCTTAATGGTTTTAGGACCATAGCCTCTGATAGCTAGTCTACTCTAGTTGTAATACTTGAAGCCTTAACGTATCATTGTTATGTTGGTTAACAGATCGAATTGCTCAAGGTTTCCGACGTTATATTCAGACTCTTCCATGGACGGCTTGATTTCCGAACTTGTCCATAGAATATAATGTTTGGGACCAGCTGAAATGTCCCGTCCTGTCACTCACTACATGATTTGGGGGTAGCTGTTCAAGTTCTGTATGAGGACCACATCAGACTTCTTATCAACCCGATGCCATACCGTGTGGCGGCATGTATTGTAGCAGAGGTGCTCCGAAACACTATTGAGGTTGCACTGTATTTGTCTTACTGTACACACTGTATTTGTTTAATTGCCTTGAATTTGGGATCAAGTGAAAATCACATTTGTATCCTTATGTGTATCAAATTCCATTTCAATCTCATGCTTCCTTCTTGGTACGCTAAGCAAATTTAAGATTATTGTGAAAAATATCATACAACTATAAACTAGGGAAAATAGTTTTTTTACTTCCATCCATATGCTGATATTTCAGGGACTTGCTAATTTCATTGTCACCTTCTTTAAATTACAATGGGTAAAAGCATGTTATATTGCTTTATTTGTTAGAAATTCTTTCTACTATAAGCTACGGAATTTACCCTTATAGCTAATTCTATATTTATACATAAGCATGCAAATATAAATACAAGTATATGAAATATAAAATTTACAAGAATATAGATTACAATTCTTGAAAAAAATAATAAGAAAAGTTGTGCGTGGAAAAGCATCTTATCCTTTTTAAATTTTTAGAAAGTTTTTTACATAATGTAAATTCAAAATAAATCATAACCGAAACTTTTTAGAGGGTTTTACTTTTTAAAACCACATGAAAGAAATTTTGTGTTTCGTTTTTTTTAGATAAGTGTTGAACAGTTTAAATATTTTTATTTTGAAGTGTACAATTTTTTTTTTTTAATTTTTAAAATGGTTTACGTCAGTTTTGATGGAGTCCTTTATGAGATGGTCAGGGAAATATGGACAAGGGTGAGTTCAATTTTTCTATTACATAAATTCTTCACCCTATTCTCTGCCTTCAGTTTTCACTTAAAATAGTAATTTTTTTTTTTAAAGTTAAGCTAATTCATCGAGAATGTAATTTTAATTATTATTAATTAATGATTGCTATCAATAGCTTTTGAAGGAAATTTTTTCAAAAAAAAATTTAAACAAAAAATATTGTAGTTTTTATACAGGAAAGTTTAAGTATATTTGAGGAATGTATCATTATTTTTCTGGATATGAGTTAATAGTATTTATTGTTGAATTATGCTGTTATTTTGGTGTACTTGTACACACGCAGTTTAACCTTTCAAAGAAAATTTAAGAATGTCATAAAACTTGCGAATTAATTCAAGGAGATAGATAAATTAAGTAAATGATGTGTTATTTTTAAGGAAAAGTTATTTTTTATTAACTAGAATTCACCCTGTACAGCAAAAACTGACATATTTAGAGGAATATCTTAGCTCAGCATCCAATATTTTGTACATAGTCCTGTTAAGTTTAGAATCTCTATTTTAAACTGTAAATTCTTGAAATAGTAATACATTAAAATTACAAGTATTTGAAATTAAGCTAAAAAGAAAAAACTGATCTTTTATTTAAAATATAGGTATAAAATTGTGCAGAGCTATAAAAATAAATGGGAACATGAGTAAGAACATAAATGTTCTTAAAATGTTTTAAACTCATTTATAAGTAAAAATAAGTTCTAATTTTTGAAGTAAAATTGGTTTTATAGGAATGTAAAAAAAAAGCTTTTCATAGAAAATATATTTTAATCCCTATTTTTATATTTAATCCAGTAAATTTTTATCTAAATTTATGCATAATAAGGAACTCTATGTATTATATTCTCCTAATTAAATGTTGTACATATACAAACATTAATAAATTACTTGTAATTACAAATCTTACAATTTTTTGTAAAATCTGTAAATATCTCAAATTTATTATATTTCAAAGATTGGGGTTTAGGAAAAATCTGAGGGGATTTCTGTTTCAAAATAAACCTTCTTAACGTTTGTTAAAAGACTTTGAGATATTCTGAGATCTTATACTGTTTTTAAAATTGCACTGAAATAATAACGCATCTGATTCTGATTTCTCCCATGTCTGGGTTAATGATAATGAATTACTTTTAATAAATTGTAACTTATTTCTACTGTATCCAATAAATATTTCTATTTAAAAATTCTGTAGTGGCTATTTACATTAAACATCTCTAACTCGTTTCAAATTGTTAAAATTCTCCAATAAGTGCAAAAGCATACAGCACTAATTTTTTTCAAGAATGTTCTTATAACCTATTTGATTGTAAGACATTCTGGTTTCTGATCCTAAATGAAGATTATTTAAATGGTTTTATGATACAAGTTTTCATACAATTTGAATTAACATGTTTAAAAACATTGTTTTCTTAAATTATATTAAGCATTTATTTAAATTAAACATTTAATTGTTTAATTACAATAAGGAATATTAATTTGAATATTCTAAATATTATATTTTCATGTTATTACCTTTTCAAAAATCATTTTCAGAGGGATACATTGGAAGCTAAGCGAATGTTCAACTCTTATTGTTGCATGGTTTTATTAACAGTGGTTCACTTTATATTCGTCGACCTTGTATACCAATATGAAAGTAAAATAATCAAATTCTTATGGTTAATTGCAGCCTTAAATTCAGCAATGATGGCATACGGAGCAGCAGTACAAGTAAGATTTTATTTTCATTAGTAGTGATCTCAAAACGAATGAAATTCTATTTATGATAAATTTTCCCGTATAATTATGTGTATGTAGTTTCAAAGTTATTTTTACCTATATTCTAAATTTCATATAAAAATAATTCCTTTTTGAATAAATTCAAAATTATACAAAAAAGAATTGATAGCATGATTCATATAATTGTGAACCCAATTTTAAGGTTTTTGGACTAAACTTCAAGTATTAGTTTAGAAATGTACTAATATCAGTACTTATGTACTATAATTTCAAAGCTGCATAGCTTTAAGTCAACCGACTGTTTCCATTTGTCATTTACACTGGCATTTTAATAACTTTTTTACAAATCCAATGTTTCACAATTACTATAAGAAAATTAAGAATGTATATCATTAGGTTTCCACTAATTTTGTGATCTTATTCAATAAAATGGATTTTTAGTTCTTGCATGTTAAATTGATCAGACAATTATTTTTAACTCTGTCTTTCAATTTTGAAATTCTTGCCTATGGTGTATATATTTGTGGTGATTAGAAATAAAATTTTGGCTAAGTCCTGATCAAGTTGCATGCGTCACAATGAAATACCAAATCGTATAAATTTTATAATGAAATATTTTGATGATTAACTATATTTTGATACTATTTTCAAGGTTTACTACTACATGCTCTGATATGAGCATCTAGTATATCGTTCTTTTATAAGTCGTAACTTGGAGATTGTAGTTTAAATTCTAAAATATTAAAAGTCTATAGAAATAAGTTTTATTTGTGGAAATCACTAGCGTTGTAAATTCTATTAGATTTGTTACAGTAATAGAGTAATAAAGCGGTGCAGATGTTAAAATTTTATAAAAAATATTACAAGAAATGACATTTACAGTTCAACACAAAACATAAACACATGGTTAATAAGACATTTAAAGACTAACACTGTGCAACCTATTAATGTGAGATTAAGTAAGAAAATGTTCTGATCTCACTGAGAGAATGCATAAACTGTGTCTACAAAGATTGTCCAAGTGCATTTTAAAAAGTTATTATTGGCAAAAGACAGCTTTTTAGTTTCAATTCGATTTAAAGTTCTCTTTAGAAAAAATGTGATGCTTAGGTCATTCCAAGCGTAACTACTACAACTATTGTTGAGATTTTGCATTTCTAGTGCCTAATGCATGCTGCAGCAATTTGAAGAATTTCAGTATAAATTCGAAACATAGGAGGAATTTAAGATTCTCCATTAAATCAACTTTCTCCGATTACATAATTTGGTAAAAATGGGTGAGATATGGTATTCTCTGCACAATATTTGAGTTAGGATTTCGAGGTAATCTACCAGTTTTTATCTTGAATCTTTTAGCATTACGTATTTTTAAAGTCCGCATTGGATCACGCGCGTGACTTTCTAAAGTCCTTTTACGCAAGCTGTAGGAGTACCTCAGAGTAGCATTTTAAGTGTTATTCTTTTTAATGTCTATATAAGCAAAATTTAAATACCCTTCCACCTTCCATTCATGGTTCATTATATGTGGATGATCTACAGATTTCCTGTCAAGGTTCCAGTATTCCTATACTCGAACGAAAATAACAATTTGCTGTAAATAACATAGTTTCCTGGTGTGATAGGAATGGACACGAAATCTCTACAACTAAAAGTAAATGTGCTCATTTTTGCCGCAAAACTGGGCTTCATCCAATCATCAATATATGAAACATACCTATACTAATGTTCGATGAAATTAAATTTCTTGGAGTTATATTTGACAAAAAGCTTACTTTTTTCTCACATTTTATATTTAAAGAAAAAATGTGAAAAGTCGTTAAATATTTTAAAAGTACTTTCAAATACTTCTTGGGATGCCGATCGTGAAATATTACTCAAAATTTATCTGTCCCTTATTATCTCGAATGGATTACGGTTGTCTTGTATAGGGATCAGCATTCTGTTCTTCGTAGATTATATCCTGTAAACCATCAGGCTCTTCGAATTTGCTCAAGAGCTTTCCGAACTTCACTCATTCAAAGCTTATGTGATTTGTCGACCACTATCACTTCACTTACGACGTAAGCAGTTATCATTTAACTATTTCTTTAAAATAATGTCAATTTCCCAACATTCGCTGAAATCAACTGAACTTTCTTTTAGTCTGAAGAGGCTGTACGTCGCTCGCCCCAACAATAGCTTTCCCTTTATAGAGAGAATAAAATCTTCTATCTCAAAATCAAACCTCTCAGATATACAGCCTGTACCTACTGATTCGTTGTGGTTAGCTCCCTGGAACATTATTAAAATTGTTATTTTGAATCCCTTTGCTAATTATATTAAATACAACACTTCTCCAATCATTTACCAACAATTATTTGCTCACCACCGCTTTGAATACTCAAAATGCATACTGTGTTTCAAGGATGGCTCTAAGACAGATAATAATGTTGTTTTTGGTGGAATCTTAAATAATATCACTTATAGCTATAGCCTCCATACTTGTTGTATTTATACGGCCGAAGCTACTGCTATCGTATATGCCCTCCAATTTTTAACAACTAGCTCATATCGTAAATTTTGCATATATACCGATAGTATGAGTGTTCCAAAACAGTTGATTAATCTTAATGGTGATTGTCACCCTGTTGTAACTACTATATTGCACCAATTGCATACATTATACAACAGAGGGTTTGATGCCATATTTTGCTGGATTCCCAGTCACATGGGAATTGTTGGGAATGAAATGGCGGACACAGCAGCAAAATCGGCTTCTATTATTCGTGATCTCAAAGTTCCCCTTACAGATATTAAAAAGCCTGTCAAAAAATATATCTTCTCATTGTGGCAAGATAATTGGAATTAACAAGTAAACAATAAGTTGCACCTCATAAAATCATCCATTAAATCATTTCCTGTTTTAAAAGTACGGAATTCAGATGTAAAATTGACTCGTCTCAGGATCGGTGACACGAGATTTACTCACAAACACTTTTCAACGAACATCCACCACATTGTATAAAATGTAGTGTTTCATATTCCATTTATCATATTTTAATCGAGTTTCCTGATTTTAAAGACTATCATTCATTGTTTTTTAGCTCTGTACCTTTAAATTTGGAAAATTTAACTGGTCTAAGCCCAAATCCTAATACATTTTCCTTTTAACGTGTCTTAGGTTTTTTTTTAAACAAAATGTAATTTTATCTTATGACAATTTAGATTTAATTTTAACAACTCTTACATTTTACCAGTGATTTTATAAACAAGTAAAATTATACTGAATCCAAAGTCTGGCGCAGCTTGCCGTTATCGGACCTTGTGCCATTAAACCCCACAAATCAACAAATCATCACCATGCAAATATCTATTCAAGGTAAGTTTTGTGTGTTCCCTCACTGAACCTACTTATCTTGATTAAGATGACATGGGTACTAGCTCAAGATATGAGGAAATATTTCCTGGATCAAACAGAAATGTCCTTCTGCACTTTTTACTGACGAATTCAGATTCGCACGCGTGGAACAGATTCGGGACATTTTCTGATATGGAGGGAAGAAAGCACCAGATTTTATTGGAAGTAGAGATCTCGCACTCTGATTACACTGAACAGCATCTGTTCCCGAGAAGAACTGGACTAGTGAAATAACGGGATGATGTCTTTTTAACAGCCATATATTAATTCAGTTGATAATGATTTCATTCCAATGGATGATAATGCAAATCTTCATCAAATTGTAGCCCCCAGTGTTTACTTTCTTGACGACAAGATGGGTGTCATAATCCCGAGGTACCCTGGTGATTTGTCCCTTTCTCCCCCCCCCCTCCATATTCAATTTACTTTTCATCCTCGTTGTAGTGACAACGTGAAAAGTTGAGGGCTCCCTTTGAGTAGCTATTGCCACCCTTGCTATTAGCTTCTCTTGCCAACTACATCACCTGCGTGTTTGCAGTTCGTGGAGACCCATGTCCCTGTAAAGGAGATTTCTGGTAATTGAGGCCTCCGGACACTAACACACAACTTCGGCTTTGGTTTCAGGTAAACTGGTAGTATATAACGAACCATTTCAGATCACTTGATCCATTTGAGCCTATTGATCTTGCACTTACTTAGTGACTCATTTAGGTTGGAGTACACATCAGTTTATATGTATTGAAAGCGCATAATATCTAATATTGCTGCCCTTGTCTGTATTTCCAGGGTGGGTTTGCTGTCAGACCTCCATTTTTAGTTATCCTATGGAAGTATCTTTCTTGAGAAAAACAAATTGATTTCGCTGATTTTTTTTTATTTTGAAACTAAAATAAGGCTCCTGTTTAAATGTCTTTTTTCTTATTGAAAAAGGTATATCTGGTTACCTTGGTTAAGTCCATCCTTTAAGCTACGTTCTCGTGATTTTCTCATTGCGAGGTGCATCTTTAGCATCCAAATACACAAACGGAATCGACGAAACCAAAATTGTGCGTAACTGGTTGTTACAGTCATATATAGGACGATAAACACCTTTCACAATTTTAGCCACCTGGTTAGCATTTTCGCCATTATAAAAGAAAAACTAAAATGTATCGAATTTTCTGTTTGTTGTCTTCTATTTTTAAAACCTTGTACTCATTACTGAATTAATCAAACAAAAAACCGAATATTTTAGTGTCAAATTTATAGAATATTTTAGTGTCAAATTTATGCCCTTTCCAATGGGCATAAATTTGAAATTGTTTGATAGATACCTCACGAGATAGCGATCACTACAGACGTCTACCGAAAAAATAATGGATAACTTTTTCCCCAAACTAATACAATTCCTTTATAGTTTCCCCGTATATCCCTCATCAGAAAATATGCACATGAAATAAACTTCTAAATGATTTTCATGGTATGAAGGTCCACCTAAATAACTCGTTTGATCAGCCTCCATAGATAGAAGACATATTTCACGCAAACCCTTTCGGAAATGTTACTAAATCAGAAATCAATAGCTTGTGGTTTTAAAATCACTTAATCAACCTCGACAATTTAACCATTAATGAACCAGTTTTTACTGATGGTTGATAATCTTTAAGCCATAAAAATGTGCAGATCTTACTTAAGATCTCTTTGTCAGCTGTAAACTTTTACTACTGTGCCATCTGAAATTAGAATTTTATATTTTGCGCTCAAATACATGAATATACATAATATACAAATTGGATGTTGGGTAAAATGCTGTAGCCTTCTCCGTTATTGTAGAATACATAGTTTATTATTTATAAAAGGTAACATATTTAAATTATTGAGGTAAATCATAGTTTTTGCTCTAGAGGAACCAGTTTCAAGTGAGCAAAATGGGAAGTCAATTCCTTTTTTAAATAAAGTTTGAATATTAATCAAAAATACTCCATATTTATTAATAACATTTAAAGTAAATTTCAAATAATGCTTACAATCGATGAAATATGTAGTAATTTTATCAAACATATTTGCTGTGAAATTTCAAATGGAAATATTTCCTACGAATAAAATCACCTAGAAATGAAATATTTTATGCGCGCCATAAATTAAATAACTAAAAAAGATATTGAATTTTAAAATTTGAAAACCTTAAGTTTACTCTAGTCGTAAGTATGAATATGGTTCCGATAATAAATTAACCTGCAAATTTTCAATTTTATTGTAACAATTTTAATGGTTAAATGGTGGTTCAGGTTTCAATCCTACCCAACTTGGCGTTAAATGTGCCAAGCGTAGTGGCCCGGATGTTTTTCATCCTTAATGGGCACTTTATGGCAACCCCCGCAGGAGAGAATTTGATGCTCTTTTCTGCACATGCTCATTACTCTTTTATTTTAGCCTTTTCATTGGTCACTAATTAGTTTCACTTTGAAATAGCGGTAGAATTTTCGCTATGGTGACAGTGTTTTTCAAAACTCGCCAAGCAGGGGACCCAAAGCACATTTTTACTATTTTAGTCTTTTTATTATTAATCTTTATCAGATATTTTCTAAAAATTGAACATGGTACTCTGTAGATCGAGAATTAGCTAGCTTTCGTGGCAAAACTGACCGCGTTGAGTGACAAACCAAATCATGTAATTCTCCATTCTATTATTTTGGTTTCGAACTTAATTAGTTTAATTGATAAAACAGATCATTTTTAAAGGCTTATTTATATACTTAAAATAATTGTATGTTTATCCAAACTTTAGTACCAATACATAATGTAAATATTCTATTTCAGCTAGAAGAAGATTTCCAAATTTTTTTTGGGTTTGAATATGAAGATAGAGAAGGGAGACATTCGCCGCCAAGAAATAGATTTCTTGATAATCGTATTGTAGCTGTACGCAGAACACATCGTAGTAGATGCAGAGGTTGACTCTGATAAGGGTTGCTACATGTATAAATTTTATTCTTATGTGCATGACACATCAATTTAATTATGTACCTTTTTAATTAAGTTTTAGCAATCTATGACAAGATTTGTATATTATCAAATTATTTTTAGGAATGTCATTACTGAAATAAAATTCCTTATTGAAGTACAAAACTTATTGAAGTTATTTGAAAATTAATACGCATATTTTTTTACATGTAGTTGTAAATGCATTATTAAAATAAGTTCCAGTGTATTGTTTTAGTCTTTAAATTACGAATATTTATCGGATAATTTGCTAAAAACTGAACAAGGGACTCTGTAGGTCATGATTTATCTAGCTTTCTTGTGCAAAATTGACCGTTGAGAAACAAACCATGTAATTCATCATTCTATATATGGAATACTACATCTGGGTTTTTACTTTAAAAAATGAATAAAATTTCGGAGAAATCTAAGGAATATAAAACCTTCTTGCTATGCACCGAATTATTAAATAAACTTTTTGACAATTGACCGCAATATTTACTAATGTAAATTAAACAGTTTTTTCAGTTAAACTAACATTTGTTTAAAAAAATAACCAGTATGGAGAAAACCTAGTCTCTTGTAATAACAATTAAATCAAATGTTCTTCGAAACAGTAAAGAGGAAATTTAACGCTTTGTTTTCCAGTTTAGTAATAGAAGCAACTTCAAATTTGCTCATATTTAAGAGTGTCACTGTTCAAATTAACCTTTACTGTACAAAAAATGAACATTGGGTGAAAAACTAAAGCTATATATTTTTCAGCTGGGCTTTATTTCGAAAAAAATAAAAAAAATTGAATGATGTGCTTCAAACAATCATTTAAATATAAAAGAAATTATGAATAATCCTTTACAAATTTGTTTTTGGTTTATTCTCTTTCTAAATGAAGTTATCTTTTCGTGGAACAATTAAAAATATTGTTTCTAATTTTTAATACGTATATCAAATTCTGGCACTCATTTGCCACTTCTTGAATTCTTTTAACCTTTAGATGAGAGTAAATTATTCTTTACTGGATTTTGTGCATGGAAAATGCACTCACTGGCTCTCATTAGTTAGGTGCAGTTCTACCAACATAGGAATGAACCCTACAACAATGAGTAGATAAAGGGAAATGTTTAAACATTTTGAAATTTGAAGATACATATACAAAATAATAAAATACTAAAATTTAACTCTCCAATTTACTTTAAAATAAAAAAAACTTACACACACACATATATATATATAACACATAATAATTACACATATGTGTATATAAACTTACAAACTGCATAGATTACAGTTAAAAAAAAAAAAAAAAAAAAAAAAAAAAACTTAAGTTTTATATAATCTGCTTGCTGGCCACCCAAATGGCAGTACAAAGAAAGATGAGATATCATAAAAGTTATTTTGTAGATAAAATTTTGAGTAAGTATCAAATAATTAAATTTAAAGACTTCTGTTAAGTGTGGTTTCTGCCAAAATCAGTAGCCAGAATAGCCGCCATTGTTGATTACCGCTGCCACAAACATCGGCATTGACTCAAAGAGACTTTCGATGTGTGCTTGGGTACAACAGACTAACTCTAATACCTTGGAGATGCAGCACTGGCTGTTTAAAGTACCGGCACTGCGTACTAGAAGAGTGGGAGAGTACTTCTCTAGTACGCAGTGCCGGTACTTTAAACGGTAAACTTAAAATTCCAATACCACCCCATACCTTAATACACGTTTCAGGATCAGTGTGGTGGTGCATAACGCAACTGTGTGTTCAGCATCCTCTCTCCACGGTGTCTCCAGAATCAAATGCAACCATCGAGGTTTTGCAGACAGAAGCATGGCTCATCAGTAAAGACAATTTCATTCCATTCTGCCATCGAAATCCTATCATCACGCCATTGGTGGCGGAGATGTCTGTGGTTCTGCATCAAGAGTTAACGAAGCAATGGACGTCTGTCGGACAAACCACGCTGCTGTAAATGTACGCGCAGACACTGGATGTTGCATTACAGACTGAATGTGTTGGGCTATGGTTCGTAATGTGACTGAGCAATCCGTCACTGCCATGCGCGCAATTTGCCTGTCATCACATGAAGTGGTGCACTGAGGTTGATGCAATCGAACAAGTCGATCCGTCGTACCCTCCTGCATCCAACGATCACATATCCGTATTACAGTTGTTTGGTTTCGTCTAACACAATTACCAATTTCTCTAAAAAGATAATCCACAATCTTGATAGGACACTATCCTTCCTCCGTCAAACTCTGATTCTTATAGAAAACAGCGATTACTTTTTGATCGAAGCATAATTAATAGTTTTTGTTTAAAAAAAAATATGGTTAAGTTGAAATCTCCAAGCCTTAACTAGCACTTTGAAATGGTGCCACTAATCATGTGCATCTACGCTAAAATTCTAATCATTTGCATATCTCACCTATGCTAATGCATATTGTGAGTTTCATGATATTTGCATGCTTCTTTCAGGGTGTTACATTTACGGTGGCCGGTAGGGTATATAAAAAACTAATATTTAAGTAGAATATGTATAAAGTTTGGAAGTTTGTTTTAAATGTCAAGGAAATCTATACACATCACAAAAACTTGGTATTCATTTTTAATGCTAGTCTGTAAATATAATATTGCATTCTGTGACATCAGGATCATACATATGGAAATTCAATTTTTAGTTATCCGACAAAATGCTGGTCTTAAGGAGACCAAGAAATTTAAGAAAATTGTAATTTCTTGGTTTTCTTTAAGATTATTATTTGTAAATGAAATTAAGATTTACAAATATTAATAAAATTTAGTATGTATATAGATTTTTAAAAAAATCAAGTATTTCTTAAATCTAAAGTTTTCATAAATACGAGGGTTGCTCTGAAATTTTTGAGATACGCACAGACGAGAATTTACAAAATAAAAATAATGGTTTAATTTTAAAATACAAAGTATTTTAACTCAGAAGATGATTTTTTTACTGACTTACTTCAACTTGTTTGGCGTAGAATAAATTTTAATCAGAAAGAAAATGGAGTTGACGCGAGAACATTTTCGCGCTATGATTTTCTACGATTTTAAAGCAGGATTAAATCAAGAAGAACGCGTTCAACGGTTGCAATTAGCATTTGGTAATGAATCTCCAGTTCGTGCTACTGTATTCTGATGGTTTAGAGAATTTAGTACTTCAGGATGAAGAATACACAGGAAGGCCTCCATCGGCAGTAATTCTGGTATAATGTATCTGCCAAACGAAAAATGTTAATGGATGATAATCGCTGTACCTATCAAACGATACAGAAGAAACTTAACATTGGATCCGCAGCCATACACAAAATCATTCATGAAGAATTACATATGAAAAAAGTAGTTTGTTATTGGGTTCCCCATAATCTAACTGAGCTCCAAAAAGAGGAGCGTGTCAGAACCAGTAAAGAAACTCTTAAATTGCTAAATGATGGTGGCCACAGCATCAATTCTAAAAATGTAACAGGTGATGAAACGTACATACCATTTTACCGGTACCATACCGTTTTACCATACATCATCGGTACCGTACATACCGATGAAACGTACAACACGTCAAGAAAGCAAAGTATGGGTCTTTGAAGATGATCCCACGCCGTCAATGGTGAAAAAACTACGCGCACTGAAAACAGTAATGTATGCAGTTTTCTTCAGAAGTACGGGATTGGTCAAAGCCATCAAGTTGGAAGGACAGAAGACAGTAACAGCAAACTGCTATACCACTAAATGTCTTCCAGAAATTCTACAAGAATTAAATATTAGGGAACTAATGCTTCACCATGACAATGTATTTTCACATACAACAGGATTAACAGTTGAGTTTCTTAAACAAAAACAAATTAAAGTGATCGAACATCCCCCGTATTCATCTGATCTAGTTGCTGATTCTAGTGCAACTTTTGGTTATTCTTTAATTAAAAAAAGAACTTATCTGGACGTCGTTTTTACTCAGAAAAAGAGATTGATGTGGCTATAAATGCATTTTTTTCATCTATTCCAAAAAATGAATGGCTTGAGACATTTAATCTGTGGAAAATTCGTCTACAAAAGTGCATTGATTCTGGAGGAGAATAATTTGAACACACCTAAAATTTTGTAAGTATAACTTTGAAAACCTAGTTATATCTCAAAAATTTCAGAATGACCCTCGTACTAACGAGACTCAGATCATTAAATGGTATGGCTAATAAAATAACTAACTAATGTAATCTAATTACATTACTAATTAATAATTTTACTAATGTAATGGATTCACTGTTTATATGTTCACTGAGGAGAGAAATTAAAAACAACCCAATTACAACAGCATCTTAAATGGTGGATACCTATTGGCATTAGAATGGTATCAAATATTGTTATTAACAGATATTTGTCAGCAGCTAAAATGTACATAAATATTGGTAATTTAAACAAAGATATAATTTCTTCATCAAATAATATTAGGAAATTAAGCATATTTTGCAATTATACAATAAACAATTTTAACAAATCGGTGTAATATTTAAAAAAATATACCAATGATTTTAGACTGTCCAGATAATAATAACAATGAATAGGCTTATCATTTGATTTTCAAAACTGCATCATATATTGGCAGTAACATAGAAATTAGCATTCCAAAATTATTCTCATTGAAAAAAAACTACCAAAAAATGTTCTGTAAAACAACTTTCATAAATCATTTTTTTATCCAATTATTGTTTTATCTCATAAATACACGATGTCCTGTTTTACCTCTGGTATGAAACACATCTTGTTCACGGGTTTGATTCCTACCTCGAGATTGAATGCTTGTAACGTAGCTCAGAACCCATTTCAAAATTTTAGAGTTATCTAAATAGCTTTCATAAGACAAAATATTATCATTGTGAGACAAAAATATCTGGTTCATTCTAATATGTGCATGAAAACGATATTAGAAATATTTTTTAAAAATCTAATTCTGATTACCGAAACTATAAAAAATCTGCATCTAAACAATCTCAATGTTTAAGCATTAAACTAAAGATTTTGTAAATTAACCTTTTCTCTAGTTTTAGTTTCGAATTGAAAAAGAAAAAACCTTCTTAACTTCTTTTAATTATGTCAAAAATTGATTATGATGTCTTCAGTTGTTGTTGTGTGCCAGCCAGACTGGCAATATGGGGTGCGCTGCTCCACTTTTCCAACTGAACCATATTTGGTGTGGAGTCCGACTTCCTCAGTACACACATGCCATAGGTACCCGTTTATAGGGTATGCAACCATTCACACACAAAGAAAGGACAAACACAAGAAAGAGAAAGAAAGAAAGTACATCCATGTCCAAACCAGGATTCGAACCCAGGTCCCACCCATCTGTAGTCAGGTACGCTAACCACTAGACAGATTGGGCGGCATGTCTTCAGTTATTTATCTTAAATGTTCATCAGTTCCAATAAGCAACAAATTTTAATAATAGAAAAATGTTGAAGAAAACCCTACATATGTAAATTCTCCCTTTACAGTTAGTTTTGAATAAGGCATTCTAAAATTTTAATTTAATATCGGCTGCTTCAGTAATTTAATATCAGTGGGATGATAAATGATTTAACAATTTCTTTAAATAAAATTATAAATAGAATATTTGGTATTTATTTTAACTACATATAACAATTTTGAGCAATTTGTTCAAAAATTCATTCGTTGATTGTTGGAATATGATCACGTTTTTCCAAAGGAGTAAATTATCTTTTCATTGAAAAAATACAGAAAATTGCAAAACTGGCTAAAGATATGCGTCATCAAATATTTCTTCATAATGAATTGAACCAGTAAATGAATAATTAAAAATTAAAGGTTGCCTATCTTTTTCTGATTCATACAGATTTATTTTACATACTTAAGAATACTAAAATTTACCATGATTGTATAATATTTTAATATTCAAAGTCTACAATAAAATAAATTTCACAAATGGATTTCAATCTAGTTATCAGTAAATGATCAATATTTATATTCTATTACTAAAGATAAAAATCATTCATCACTGATCATCATTCAAAACTGCATGGTGGTTGTGTGGAATATCTTCGATTGGTTAAAGAGGCAGTGAGAAACGTATATTGTAATTGTTCAAAAAACTTTAAATTATTAGATAAAGAAAACCTTATCAACTATTAACCACAAACAATATTACGAAGTAAAAGTTTCTATAGTTCATTCTGAAGCTTCATAGTAGATTATGAGGATGTACTTGCAAAATGTACCAAGTAAAATAATTGAAATTTTATCTATAACAGGACATTTTTTTAGCCTCTTTATATTTATGACTTAGACTTGTGTCAAGACAGTCTATATATTAGGTTGGGGAAAAAGTAATCCATTATTTTTTCGGTAGACGTCTGTAGTGATCGATATTTCATGAGGTATCTATCAAACAATTTCAGATTTATGCTCGTTGGAAAGGTGACATTCGACACTAAAATATCCTCTTGCGGATTTTTGTTTGATTAATTCAGTTACGAGTACAAGGTTTTAAAAATGGAAGACAACAAACAGAAAATTCGATACATTTTCGTTTTTCTCTTGTAACGGCGAAAAAGATAGCCGGGTGGCTTAAATTGTAAAAGGTGTTTATCGTCCTATATAAGACTGTAACAACCAGTTACGTACAATTTTTGTTTCGTCGATTCTGTTCGGGTATTTTTGATGTTAGAGATGCACCTCGCATGTGGATACAGCATCGTCGAAAATGTCTATAAAATATCAAAAATGATCGAAGTTAACCGCATGTCTGCAACGCGCAAGACCTAAAAATCTACATGAAAGCTGTTTTAAACCTTTTTACAAAGTGAATCCAAAAGAAATTACATAAAGTTCACGTAAAAATAATGGATTTATTTTTCCCTAAACTAATATTTGTCTTGACATAGTCAATTTCAACCCTTTCAAACTAATTTATAATGATTTTCTGTTTGAAAAACAAAATACAATTCGCTTCAAACCAGTAATTTTTTGTCACATTACAATTGTGATTTAAACATTTTCATAAAAATCTAATTGTTTCATTAACAATGCATAACGTACCACTGTTAATTATTACAAAATTCCTTCCATTGGTGTGGTGTGGATGTGGAGAGGAGAGTGCCAGATCATCATTTGACCGTGCTTTAAAATTAAGGGGCACTTGGTGATGAGTGAGTTTTCCAAAAACCATTAACCTTAAAGTAAAAAACAAGGCCTCTCTACGTCGTTATATACGTATGCATGTTAATTATTACTAAAATTACTTTAAATTAAATCATAAAGAGATATAAGAAAATAAAATTTTCAAACTTTGGTTTCGTGAAAGATTTGACCAGGAATAAGAAATGGACGGATCATGGTGAAGAAAAGTAGAAATCAGTATTACATTAAAAATGATTTATACCCAGATTATAAATGAAAAGTTAAAGTGGGTACCACACACATTACGTCCAGTTGGTTATTCAAATAGTTAGGTGTACGCTTTTACACCATATTGAATAGAGCTATGGGCAATCACCAATAACTTAAGAAACACCTGAAACGCAACTTCATATCTAAAGATCAATCAAGTACCTATGTTAACCACCGATATATTTCTCAATCACCACAACTTTCAAAAAAAGAGAAAGAAATGTCTCTTTATCATATATGTCTTTGGATGAGCCATGGTTAAATCTATGGTTTTTCAGTCTTCATTGATGAATTTAGAGATCAGGCTATAGTACCTTTAAATTATTTCGATATATTTCGATAGAATTTCAAAATATTTCGATAAGAACATCAATTTTATCGCCTTCGCCATTTCATAGTCAAACAATTAATCGAATCGTTTTAATACAATTTTGATATATATACAGGAAGGGACATGAACGTAAACAATTTTTAATCCTTATCTCGTTTTGTTTGTTTTCTTGTTGAACTACCTCTTCCCAAAATGACATCGTTCATAGAAAGAATTTGCCCTACGTTACATAGAGTGGCTGTCATTGTAAGCATATACTTTAATTTAATTATATTTCAATACTATGTTCTTAATTTGCTATTTCTTGTTTGAATCAGTTTTTTTTAAATTGCTTATTGGAAAAAGTGGGTAGATTAATATTTTTTCTGTATCCAAGTCCCTTGAATATGAATCCCTGTTGATGCCTTGACAAATTTTTGAGATTCGTGAAATCACTTTTCTGTAAACAAATTTTTACTTATATGTATTCGTAATTTACATTTAAATAGTTAATTTTACTGTTCTAACAAGATGTTTTTACTTAGTCTTATAATATGGGGGCTATGTCCTATTGTCTATTTTCATGACCGAATGCTCTGTAGTGCGAAGCATGGTCGGAAAAACGCAAAACCCCTAGTCCTTAGATCCCAAGCATGTTAAGCATTCAGTTTTATAGACCCAATGAAGGGATGAAAGACTGAATTAATGTTGCCCAGCACCTTAGGATTGAACCTTGAACCAAAGTCTCTGCATGTCGAAGCGCTACGCCACCGGTCTTCGAACTTCTGTGTGAACATCTTGAAATATTTGCATAAAATCTTGAATTGCAGAATTATTGATTTCTGCGATTGCACTAGTCCTTCAACAACAGGAAGAAATCTCAATAGTTTCTAAAACTTGATGTTATATTCATAAAGTCTATAAAAAGTGTTTGAAAAGACACCTTTAAGAAAAATGCAGTAAATACTATTCCATCTCTTTCCTCGGTGTACACTGATTTAATTCTGATGTAGTTTTCAGGTGAAACATCGCGTTTTCTTGCTACAAATTCAGAATCTCTAAGTTGATCTTCAAATACACATGATCTAAAAAGAAATTTTGTTATTTGATTTATATTAAATTTGAAGTAAATTTTTAACTAGAAAAAAGAAATTTGAAACTTTCAATTTGAAATCTAAGTACATTACTTACAGAGGAAAATAAATCATGCTATTGTCCTTCACATGTAGCTGTTCTAACTTTATTTCCATCGATTATATAATCTTCTTGATTTGTAATAGTGCAAAGCATTTCTTTAAATTTATGATTTCAAATATTCTTGAATTTAAATCTTAATTGTATACGATATTCCAAGTATTTCATTGGATCTTAATCGTATAATGTTATAGGAGTAATTAAGTATACAATGAATAGTTAGTACTTGATAAAATCAAGAAACACGTAATCACACTCATAATGAAAAAATTTGGAGAAGAAAATTGTCCATTTTATATCATCTTAAACCAAATTTTAATCTATCCAGGTTGTACAAAACACCACTCTTCAAAGCAAAGGCTGTTGATTATGTTAAAGGGAACAAATTCGTCAAGTTCAATTTTGTCGTTTAGCATTTTTGTAGCAGTATTTAAAATTTTATTTATAAAAGACGTCAAGATATATTTAATACAAGTTTTCTTAAATGCTTACTGCTTTAATTTTATTAAGAATATTATTTACTTAAATAGTTTCTTAATCAATTATACGCAAATTTTTACAATTGCTCATATCTATTTATTTTTGTTTCATAGTACTCTAGGGGTGGAGGAAGGCCACATCTTCCAAGAAATCTGTCACTGGAAGGTGAAGATCTGGAAGAACAGCAAGAAATCTTGAGAGAGACTTCTACATGCTATAATAGAGGAATGGCAATAAGTTCATGTTGTGGCTTTGGGGGGTCAATACTTTGCTTTTGTCTTTGGCTTATAATTAAGGCCACTCTTCCAAGTGAAAGAATATTGCAGACTGCACTTTGGATAACTGCAGTAGTCATTTTTCTATTGACTATTGTACCATTTATGATGGTATGTAACAATTCATTCAGACTTTGATAATATTATGATTCTTTTATTTTATGCGCAAAGAAAATTATTCTAGTACTAATTGAATTCTGTTAAAGCAAAAACTTCGCAATGAATTATTCCCAAATGAATAATTCGAATCAATAACTTTATTGCGAATGTTATAAAATTGAAAGCAACTTAAGTTTTGTATTGTGTCATTTGCTTAATGTTAACTTCCTATTGTAATTGTTTTAACATTTATCTAGTACTTTCCAATTTTATAAGCGAAGATTACTTGGGATGTTTGCATATTATTATTTTTTTTTTAAATTACAACAAAACCAAATGATTGCAAACATAATCCTGCAAACGAATATTTATAAAATTTCAAAAGCTTGAACTATTTGTTTTTTTAAAATAGTGATTTTACATTAAAAAATGCAAGGTTAAAAATAAAATATATAAATTAAACTTAATCGATCATGTTTAAATCTCTTACATTAAAAAGATTCGAAAATTTCAGAAGTGTTCTATGTTTCAGTTAAAAAAAAATTCAATGCAATTTTCTTTAATGTTTCTAATTAACAAATGTTCAGAAATTTTGAGCTTTTTCTTTATAAGTCATAGTAAGTTGACAGACTCCATAATATAAAGTTTGCCAAAAGATGTTTATAGTGTTAAATTCATTTCATGTCGAATTTTCTTTTTTTGTCTAAGTTATTCTAGAACTGTGAACAAATTATTTTTTGGATGTCTGTATTTAATTAAAATTAATAGAAAGTTTTAATATATAAAATGAGGTTTTTAAACTTTTCATACGCATTTGTTTTTCCAGGAAATGTAACTAATGCAATTGGAGCTCTATCATTTCATTTTAGATATAAGTGAAGGTTTGGAATATTTAAATTTGATAGATTATTGTAGATTATAGTTATTTCATACACATAAAAGAGAAAATAAACTTTTCTGGTTGAAATTGTCGAAAACTGACAAATGTCAGTTTTTCTATTTGACTTTAAAATAAAGCTATTGAGTTTCTCTTTAAATTTCTGTAGAAATCTTTTAAAATTCAAGGCTTTGTAAATTTTCATTATTTTTAAATATTAAATTTAAATTGAGTTTAAGTATTAAATATCAGAATAAATTCAAATAATTAACACCAGACTTCAGTAGTAACATTTCTGAAACATTTAATACTAAAGTTGCTGGTCAATGTTCCGGGTTTCTATAAAACAGTATGTCTATCTGATTCTTATCTCTAGAAGTTTTACAGTATTTCTCATTTTAAACTACATATTACCTGTTTAATTATTTTTAGTACAAAGTTATTATGAATAAAAATCTCAAACCAAATTTCCTATTACTTTAAAAATATGATTATATTTTAAACATTGTGAAGATAACTGGAATAGAATTTCTCTAGACTGAACATGATAATCCCAAGTTGAGAATAAGAAAGCTCGTAGTGACATTTTCCCCTCTTAAGTGTTTAAACAATGAAAGTAATAAGTATGCGATAACTAAATGTTGTTTTAGTCAAGAATTTCAATCTTTTATTTCAGATGGCAACAGTAATACGAAGAATTTGGCTAAGTATCAAAAAAGTAAGTGCGGAAGCAGTTACCTTCACTGAAGGATTTGTTCAACTTCCAGAAAATCAAGGTCCACCAGAAGTACAAATATAGAGAAACTGAAACAAAAGGGTTTTTATAAAATGGGTGGTAAAAGAAGTTTAGAAGTGCAGTATCTTCTCAAAGTGTAATAAACATGCGATTTTATCAATTTTAATCAACTGACTTATTACTGGAATTCAGTATAGACAAAGGTTTTTAACTTGTTGATTATGTTACATTAATAAACGTTGATTTTTAAATTGTTGTCACTTTTTAAGTAATTTTTCACTTCAGTAAACATCTTTTAATGTTTTGAAACAATCTTTGTTCTATCTTTATATTTAATTCACAACAATATCTAGCTTAATCAAACTTATACATATTTTCTTGTAAATACCGCTCTGTACCATCAAACTGTTGCAATGAATCCTTAATTTCTTTTTCAAACCAAACTAGTTTGAGATAACAAATTTACTCTATTTACTTTCGCCATCCACGAGACCAAATATCTTTTTTAAAATGCTGTCTGTTTGATAGAAATTACTTTCTTCTGTTCTTCCAGTACACTAATTCAAATTTAACATCTGCCATTTATGCTTACAGAGGTTCAAATTCTCTGAGCTTAGTCTGTTAATATCTGATCATATATGGAAATATGTTCCTCAAATATGGAAAAATTCATACAGAATGAGGAACTAAAATATAATTCTTTCCCCGCTAATCACAGCTTTATAAATTAGAAATTCGTATGACATCGTAATTGGTATTCTTTTCAAAACTTTAGTCACGTTTCCTGAAGTTTTTTAAATTATAATTTTCAAATGATAATTCTGTTCAAAATTTTGACTTTTTCAGTGTAAAGTTTAATCTAAAATCGGTTTCCAAAATTTTCAGAATCATCCAAAACGACTACTTCTATAAAAGCTACCAATCGCATACGAAATAATAAAACTAACCACGAGATATTGAAATTTTTAAAAAGTTGGTGACAAGCATCCATATTTAGCTGTTGAAAAATGTATCTCGATGGGTACCGCTTTAAGTAGAAATTACAGTATAATAATAATTACTAACTTTTTATAAGATAATTTAT
This sequence comes from Latrodectus geometricus, assembly GCA_026290005.1. Taxonomy (NCBI): domain Eukaryota; kingdom Metazoa; phylum Arthropoda; class Arachnida; order Araneae; family Theridiidae; genus Latrodectus; species Latrodectus geometricus. Next base: position 25,736 of record JAPDSC010048914.1, read on the forward strand.
GCTTAAACTGATGTTTATATTTTGTGGTTTTAAGTCTTCAGCGAAAAAGCAGCCATAGCGATAAACCAAATCATTGTTTTAAAAAACAATAATAAAAATTAATTTTAGTATTCCTTTTTAACTTTTCGTTCCACTTTCACTGCATACAAAATTAAAATTATAACCACCTTTTACAATAAGTAAAACATTTACCACATATTTTTATAAAATTGATGGTATATCAACTTACTGAAGAAATTAAATATCTTTTTATGTATTTAATAGTAATCACTTAAAATCGAAAAGAGTGGAAGTTTACTGACAATACCCAATTTGTCTGGAATCGATTTCTTCAAGAAAAACAACTCCATCCATACAGATTACTTTTAAAATGACATTACAGAATTGTTAAAACGATGAATTTCAATAAAAAAAATTGATTGGAGGTAAGGTGGAAGACATAAATTGGATTAACATGTAGGCTAAAAACGGTCCGGATAAACCGTTCTAAAAAATTAGCAATTGTATACAAAAAAAGACCGCGTTGAGTGATTAACAAATTAAAGTATAACTAAACTTTCTGACATCGCGTGTCTTCATTAAGAAGACTGCACAAGTCCTTCAAGCATTGCAGAATATTTGAAAGGTAGTTATGTAACTCTAAATGCATATAGATTTTACTAGAAACTTAAAATGCGTTTGAAATAATGATTTTTAGAAACAAACCGTGTATAGATGGCTAGCTGAGGGACATGCCCGCAGACGAATGATATGTATTACTCTCTATTTGACAGAAACACCTGTCTAATAGCTGAGATCATCATTCGTGGACAGCTAAAGATTAGCATCAAGTCATCTTCGATGGCGAATAGAGGTTCATAGAAGGGGATTCTCGAATTTTAATCTGGAATGAACATAAATGATATCCTGCAAACACACCAATGCGAATTGATCACTGTTGTCATCATTCCCGTTCAAGCATGAGAAAGCATGTTGAAAAGTGTCCATCTCATTGTAAAGTAACGACAGAATGTTACAGGAATAAGATTTTCAAAACTTTTGTATGATTTTTTAATGTGATGTGGAATATTAGATTTTACCAATGATTCCAGAGACAAATTAAAATTTCACTTCTTAAAGATTACCTGAAATAAAAAAGATTTCATACTTTTGATTTGTGTACTGTGGTAGAGCTAAGTTGTACTTGAAGTGCGCTCAGAGATTTTTACTCTGAGCACACTTCAAGTTAATTTTTTAATGTGATGTGGAACAGGAGATGTCCTTCCATGTATACAATTAATTTACTTTATTAAAATTAATTTGATTACTTAAAATACACCTCAACTATAGACAGCACCTTATATATTACTCAAATAACCTAAATGTGGATTTACAATGAGCATATTCAATCGATTTTTGTCCTGTTTATTCTTCAGCGTAGTTCTGGTGATGTGTTGTAGTGGTTATGAATTTGTTTTCCAAATTTTCAGGATCAATTATAAGTTTATAAAACGTATTATGATATTAGGAAAAAATTATAATTTTATCATAAACTTTCATTGCATTAATTTTCCCGTGTTTAAGCTTAAAATAAATTAATGGAGTATTCCAACCAGAACTATATATATTCAGCTAATTATCACTTTGTTGATTAACATTATGCAAATCAATCATACTTTAATCCTAATTTATTATTATGGTGTTGGACTTTATAAATTGATGTACCTAATTGGATATTAATATTATCACTCCCAATTAGTCTTAGATTTTAAATCAACCTACTGACTTTTTATTTTAAAATGCATCGAAGTCTTAATAATCATCACTATTTTGCTGTCGCTAGATTTTGATGTATTAAGTGAAAGACCTCGACATTTTAAGAGATTGAATTTAAAGAAAGGTTTCAAGATATCTTAACTCTAATTTTAAAAATATTTAACTTTTTGATATTATAATAAATAGGTAATCATTTGTAATTAAAATTCTTCAATTCAATACCAGGTTATAAATATTAATGTATCAAATCAAGTCCTCTTTTAACCAGTAAATCGTCAAATACCCATATTATCAATCACTAATTTTGAACTATGTTGCAGTGTCAAAATTCGTGCTTGAGTTAGTATATTCATTTCCTAACCAGTTGAGATGAATATTTGTTCTGATAAATACATTATTTAATCCAACTAGAGACTTTCTCAGATAAGCGCCGCCCAACTTGTCAAGTGGTTAGCATAACTTTTGACTACGGATGGAGAGAACCTGGGTTCAAATCCCGGCTTGAGCATGGATGTACTTTCTCTTTCTCTTTCTTGCTCTCTGTGTTTCTTGTCCTTTCCTCAGATGATGGATGAATGTTGCCCAGCCTATAAACGGGTTTGTGGTAGTGTGGCATGGACGATGCTACTCGTACCTCCGTAACTTGGTTCACAGGTGCCCACCGGGTAACGATTAAATGAGTAGCAGTTTCCGGCCTTGTTGCGGCAAATGGGCTAATGTTACTTACTTGTTCAAGGGTGCCCACCATTAGAAATAAAAAAAAAACTTTCTCAGATAAGTGATCCCCAATTAGGTCAAAAATGATCAAAGAGTTGATTCCTTTACTAATCACATTTTTATACACCAAAAATTTAGAATAACACAACAAAGAAGTCTGTGTTCACACTGCCGTACACACCTATATTCTTATAGGAAAAATAGTCAAATAACTATTCAGTAACATATATAATAAAATATGCTATACATCATTTATATGAGCTAGTTATTTTATTTCCATCATAACGCTATGATATTTGATCGTTTATGGGTTCTTTCTTTCGAAGGGAAGTCGGCAAGATCATCGTTGACAAAGCATTTGGAAATGATGTTGGAAATAGAATTTATGTTAAACCGATATACCTGGTAATTTACCATTCTTGTAGTACCATAATTTGAAAAAGCTTCCTGCACCGGTGTTATAGTCTCCTCTTTTAACCGGCTCAAAAATCCGAAGGGATTGCTGGTATGTGTCAAATGCAAATTTACAGAATAAAATAGTTGGCAAGCAGAAGTCGTTCTTGTGACTCAGGCTTGATGAGTTTTATCTGACTTCACAGAGGTTCGGTATGATTACTAATAATAACTGGAGTACATAATATAAGTTGTGTTACGTCAAACTGACAATCAAGTGATGTGATTTAGCATAAAAAGGAGGGTGAAAGCTATGGTCTCATATTCAAAATTATTAAGCGATTAGTTGAGTTAGGGGACTTTCCATTCGGCAGAAATAATTAGCCTGAAACAGATTGCGAAAAAACACAGAAAATACAAATCTGTTGTAAATAAAATAATAAATAGTGACGTAAAAGGATTGGTGCCATCTCAGTGGTTGACCCCATCATTTGACCATTACTCAAAAATACGAGCAATATCCTGACCTTAACCGTTATGGTCATCAGAAATAAGTAACCAACAACTTTTTGGTGTAACAAACCAGGAGTTTAAAAAGATGCAAGTAAAATTTTATACATATTCATTTTAAAAAGTGATATTCCGGTTATTACATAGAAAATTTTATAAATATTTTTTGGAAATCATTTCGTAATTATTTTTAAATATGTTGGACAACGTTGGATACTTAACTATTTTGAAGTTATTGTGGAAAAATGTAAGTCAAAATTACTTTTAAGTAAAATTCGTGTTTAGTTCCCTTTAAAACATTAAATTTTCTAAAATAACTAACCGAAATATTTATTTAATATTTAAGTTTTCATTTTAGAAACCCGAGAACAACCCCTGTAATGAAATGTTTTAAAATAAAATTACAATTTTTAATCCTGTTCAAAGAAATGTAATTTTTTTATAATAGCACATTCAATTTCATTTTTTATCATTTTTAAAGTTCATGCAATTAAAATATGTGATACTTTAAAGGGGGGGGTTAGCACAAGTGTTTTGCTCATTGTTTTAGCTCTTGGACAGGTTTATGTATTCGCATATCTGACCTTGCGTCATTTTTCTTGGAAGTTTATCAAAGGTGCAGGATATATTGAATTATAGAAAATAATATTTCTAAAAATGCTTTCAAATTTAAAATTCTAAACTATAAATGTCTAACCATAATTTTACAAAATGAAAAGGAAAAGTTACTTCAGTTTTGATAACTTTTGTTATTTTATTAAGCCTTTATGACCAAATTCTGTGTTGCATTCTTATATTTTATTAGATCAAAATTTATGCTCAGTTATAGATAAAACTGATATGAAAATATATTATCATGGAAAATATTATTTTCCATCTTAATTTTAATCTGATACTAATTTATAGCCCGTTTGATTGAAGAAAATGGGAAAATAGAAACTTATTTAGATAAAGTTTTCATTGGATTTGCATGTTTAGGAGCAATATTTTTAGTATGCGAGTCAAAACTATTAAGGAATTATACAAAAAAAATTAAGAACTTTCTTAATATAAGAATTAATTTCATCATTGTGAAACATTGGAAAAAAATTTGTGAAATTTATAGTATGCGAAAGTGTACTATCCAAGTATAAGGACTTTCCTCATAACTTAAAGGTTATCCTTGCCACAACAATTACAATTCGGAACTTATTATTCGATTTTTAAATGTTTAAAACCTAAGTGATCAATTATAGCATTTTGATAAGTTTTTGGGAAAATATAGAAAGACTATAAAAACTGAAAACTTTCAGTTAATATATAGATGAATGAAATAAACATCTGTTAAATGAGTTTTTTTTTTTTTTTTTTTTTTTTTTTTTTTTTTTTTTTTGAATAATTTTCAAAGCTGAAGTATTCACAGCAAATTAAGTTTGTGTTACTTTAAAAATATTTTTAGCTGATTTTGGAAGATTGTATGCACTTAAAATCTTTAATATTTGCTTAGTTTATAAGAAAATTTTACTGTACACTAACTTTGATTTCAAATCAACAATTCTAACAATTACTAGTATACTGGCTAAAGATTATTGCTTATGATATTCTATTTTGAATCTTATTTCTGAGCAATTGTCTTATCTTTGCAGCGATATATCCCCGTTACTGGTCATCTCATAAGATCTGTGATATTGTATGTACTTGCAATGGTTGCATTTTCAGTGTCTCTCTGGCTTACCTTATATTTTGATCATTATAGGCGATTTTACCTAGTTGTATCACTTTTTTCCTGTATTTTCTGCTTCATATTTGGGATAGAAGTAAGTATTTTTTAATTTTTCTCAGTTACCGTATAAATTTCAAATGCATTTAATTTTGTATTACACAGCAAGTTTATTTTAACGATGGAAATTCTTGTATTCAAATGTAATTTCCTAACATTTATAAGTATGTATGGAACTACTTTGATATACCCCTCCCAAATCGGAAATTTGGCGACTTTTTTTCTCGCCAAGCAAAATACCTGTTTTTGGCGCTTTTTTTTCTCGCCAAGATGGATTCTCGCTAAATACGAATAATTAATAACAAAAAAAATCAATGGTACAAAATACAAGAAAATACTAAATTTGACAACAACAAAAACCTAAAAGCTGAAAAAATCTAAATTGGCAACACCAAAATAAGAACCAGCAACCCTAAAAAGTCCGGATTTGGAGTGCAAGATTTGGCACTAAATTTTTTGGGGTGGGGTATTTCAAAGTTGTTCCATATGTATTAATTCGTTATAAGACTTCAGCTGAATATGGCTTGTTTTGTACCGTTAACTTGTATTTATTTGTAATACAAGTTAAAATGCAGTTCCAACAATTAATATTGAAATCAGTCTGGTTCTATTTTTGGATTTATTGTTGCATAAATATGGTATTTCCGATGTAAATGCGAGTATTCTTTTGCAATGATTTCTCTACAAAATGCTTAAAATTTTACCATAATTCTAATAATACGATGTGTGAACTGTAAGCCTCTTACAGCAAGAGGAGTTGTACTATTAAAAACATTTAAATAATTGTGCTGGTGAGTCAGCTGAACTTTTTTGTTGCCAGATTATGGAATCGAAGTTTTATATAAAGAATGCTATTAAAAATTGCTTAATTGATCCAATGTGGATCCAATAAAAGAAGCTGAATTTTTAAGGTTTTACAGACAAGCCGTATTTGTATTACAGGGTTAGGAATTGTAAAAAAAATTTTAATTTCCCATCTCTATACATTAACCATAAATTTACTCTAATTTATTCTAATTTAAATATCATTGTCATTAAATTTATTCTAATTTAAATTAATAAAACTCCAAACTTAGAACTTTAGAAGATAATATGCAATTATGAAATTCTAAGGTGAAACACGCACACACAACTTTACAGCACTCTATAGTTGTTACAAAGTTGTCCAAAAATAAAACATCTTAATTTTTTTTTCTTTTTTTTAGTCTTAAACAAAGTGATCTTTTCTATATACTAAATTGTTGGGGGTAAAAAAACTGTATGAATCAGAAATTTAGCCACTACGTTATTTATTGAAATACTTTGCAGCATTGTTTTTCAATGTCTTCATTCCTTGTTATCATGTGCAAATTTATTATACTGTTGAACCATGGTTTCACAGATGAAAATGGTATTTATCTTTCGGGTAAAACTACGGTTTGGAAAACGTTTTCATATTTAGTTTCATATGAAATGCCCTTTTTAAATGAGAAAAATACTGATTCTTATATGATCAGATCTAAAATTTTATCAAACGAAGTAGTAAATACTTACTATTTCTAATTAAGGAGTACGAACTCATTTTAATTACAGGGTTATAATATATACAGTTGGTATCGATTTTCAACAGTATTTTCTCTGCCTTTCCTTTTGAAGGCATATTATGAAAAGCTAAAACGAGTCTATTGAGAGAGATTAACAATATTTTATAAATTTTCAAAATTAATTATAAAGATTAACAATTAATTATAAATTTTCACTATAAATTTTCTTAATTTTATCGAAAGTTATCATTAAAATATTTTAAAAAAATATTTTGTGAGTATAAAAATACTGGATTCAAATGACTTAAGGATTTTTCTCAATAGCCAGTGGTTACACATATCTGAGTATCTTAAGACTAAAATATAATTACATCTTATCTTTTGTAGGGATAAGAGTGTGAAGAAATGTTACATCACAATGTTTCTCTCTTTTATAATTAAACCTTTTTATTTAACCTAATTTTTTTAATTGAATTTTAAGAAAATTTCTTAAATATTTTTATCCTTTAAACTATTAAGCTGGATATATTAAAACAAAACTAGTGCTCTGTTTTCTCATTTAATCAAGTTTGCTTTATTTTGCAATGCAACATTTAAAGTTCGAAGTAAGCAAAATATTAGGATGTTCATTATAAAAGGAAATTTTTATTACTAAATATACTAATAACCACATCAAAATAAAGTTCCAAGATATGAATAATTTTTCAAACTTTGTCTTTCCAGGTGCTACGATTTTTCAATCTCTTTTTCTATACTTGTTGGGAGCAGCATAAAACGTCAGGTCGAAAATATACAATAGACGAAAAGAGGGAATTGGCTCCAGTACGTAAGGTCTACAAACATACTGAAGACTTGCTTGAAGAGCCATTTAACTTAGTTTTTAAAAATATTCTTCAGTTAAGTCCTTTAAGCATAAAGTTAAAGGATAAAATGAAGAAAGCGGGATCAGCAAAAACATCTTCCAAGTGAGCTTTAGGCTTTCTACTGTAACAGCAGTTCTCAACATTACTAAAAAAATTAATTTTTTCAGATTAGTTTATTGAGAAATGAGCATAGTTTTGTAGAGAAATCAAAAAAGAACTAATTAAGTTTTATGTAAATTTTTTTACAACAAAGTTTAATGAAATTGTATTTTCAAATTTGATTTATTGTATGAAATGTAAATAAAGTTATATAAAATCCTTGTATTTTTAGTGAAGCATTGTTTTAGTCTAAGGTAGACTTTCTAGGTAAACTATTTAAAAATCTAACCTCCTTACCACAACTCCTTTACGAAACAATGAATTAAAAAGGATACTGATAAATTTTTAAAAATATTTAAAGATAAGCAAATTTTTATCTGCAAAGTTTGATCAGAGGTTAATTATAAATTAACTATTCAAATTGTTTAAGCCTGAATTTTAAGGGAATTCGGAAGTGTTTACAATAAAAAACAGTTAAATAAATAACGAAAAATTTATTAATGATTCAAAAATAATAAAAAAAAAAAATTGGCCGGGAAGTGCATCCCTTAATTTGGCAATACAACTCATCCCTGAGGTTCTCAATAGGATTCAGTTCTGAATGCCAGTCCATTTGATAAACTCCATTGGCACCATACCAAGCCTTGGTTAACCTCGAAACATGACAACTGGCATTGTCATCCAGAAAGTAACAATGGTCCAACCCGTAAAACTGCTACAATGTAGGGAACACATTGTCATACAAAATAGTGCAGAAGGCACCGGCGTTGAGCTTACCATAAATAAGGACCGAAGGTCCCAGTCCATGCCAGGAGAAACACCTCCAGACCATAATTCCACCTCCGCCGAACTCTACTGTTGGCACAATGAATCACGTCAGAAGATTTTCTCCAGGCAGACGACAGGCCCAGACACTGCTATTCGAATGGTAAGGGTTACGGATTGTATTCATTGAAACAATACTCCCGGATGTCTGTTGTAGCTCCTTGCAGATGAGGGCCATCGGTTGGGTGCAGTTCTTCCGAATTTCTCTAGGCAGTACTAATCGGTCTCTATTTTCCAGTTTCGTTGGTCTGCCGACTCAGGGCACATTCCGACTATCACCGCTCACTTCTTAATCACATAGGCTACTGTCGATTTTAGGTACTTCAGATAGATCGATATGTCCCTTAAGGATCGGCCACATTTGTGATACTCGATAATCATACTTTTTCGAAATCAGAAAGCTTCGTACTGCGTGGCATCTTGCATGAGACTAATGCCAATGCTGTTTCCCACTCGATATATACCAGCGGAGGCAGTGATGTACCTCAGGACCACTGATATCGTTATTTTCATTTGTGTCTAAATACTTATTGGTAGACACAGTATATTTCTATGAAAATATGTCCATCTTTTCCAGGATATAATTGGTAACGGTATGGTTTTGGATTGGAATGACATTTTAGTATTTTTGAATACATGACAGTTTTTATTTTTGTAGGATCGTGATAAAATTGACTAGATGAATATTGAAGATAACACAAGAGGAAGGCAATTGAAATTGATTTAGTAAATGAACATAGAATTTTAAGAATATCGGCGTCTAAAGAGGGGAAATATTTTGCCGGAAAAACACAATGAGGAACTAGGTGATCATGAAAAAGATCTCCATTATAAATGATCATCATAACTAAGTCTATTTAAAAAAATGAAGATTTGATGAGTAGTTGTTGTTAGTGGTTGATGGAACTCTTCAGCTACCAACTCGACAGTTAGTGGGTTTCAGTAATTGCAAAATTCTTAAATATTTTTTTAAATGATAGTTCATCAATAGAAACAATTTTTTTCTGCTCAGGGAGTAAAATAACAAAGATATGATAATCCAATTGGTGACTTTTAATAGATGTTATTTTTATCCAGTTGAATCATTATTGCTTAAAAATTTTATCTACATCATAAAATGACTGTCATTGAAACTTTTTATTATATCATTTTGCATTGTGTCCTTATTAATTTTTAATCATCTTTTCTATATTACTTTATTTAAGTAGCTTACGCAACTTATTAAGTACTTCAGACGCTTCGAGTTGAAATCATATCCCCGCTATTAAATACTTCTGTGTAAGCACTTCTTTATGAAGAAATTTTAGTGTGAATTAAAAATTTAATTAGTTTTGAACTTGTCTAAAACATTTAGAGCAACATAAAAAAACTTGTATTTTTTTTATCTGATTTAAGATTTACGTGCTCATCTCGCATGAGGTGCACATGAAAAATACTAAAATGAATTTAGTCAGAAATTCTACATTACCTTATATTTATGTATAATATTCAGGCGACTCGATTGAAGATTGCACGAAGGTGATCATACTGTATCAAAACACAAATATTAGAATTTATAAGAGTGACGTAATTAGTTTCTAGCAACATAGTAAGTCCGAGATAGGAAAGGATAAGACTTTGTTATAACTTTTATACTAGACATTTTTGCCATTGTCAGTCGTGAATGTAATAGAGAAAATTATTGCAAAAATACCAATATTATAACATAAACCTGTATTTCTTGATATAATTTTTCATTAAATATATCGTAAGAATTATGGCATAAAATGCAAATTTCCCACTTATTAGTATTTTCAAATTCATAATTTATCTATTATCAGGAATCAACTGAAGTCAAATCTTCAGAAAACATTTAAGAAAAATTATGGACATTCTTAGAGAAATGTAGTGATTATTAACATTCATCAATTTTTTACATGATTCGAAAATAAACATGCCGGATGGGAAAGCAATGGTTATTATTTTTTTATTTCTAATGACAGGCACCCTTGAGCATGTAAGTACATTATAACATTTGCCGCAACAAGGCCGGAAACCACTACTCATTTTATCGTTACCCGTTGGGCACCTGTGAACCAATTCACGGAGGTGAGGTACAAGTAGCATCGCCCACGCCACACCACCACAAACCCGTTTATAGGGCGGTCCACATTCATCCATCAGCTGAGGAAAGGACAAGAAGCATAGAGAGAAAGAGAAAGTACATCCATGCCCCAGCCAGGATTCGAACCCAAGTCCTCCCCATCCGTAGCTAACCATTAGACTGGTTGGGCAGCACAACAATGGTTATTATACTGTATGAACAACAATAAAGAGAAAAATCTTGTAATGTTAAGAGCACAACATCAGTTGAAATTGTAGAAGTGAGAATAAATGCATTATAGCATAATTTCAGTAGAAATATTTTCTTAAATACTGTTAATTTATATTCATTAAATTCTGTTAGAGTCAGAAGATAAATTAAAAATGATGATTTTTAAGTTTGTTATTGTCTTTACATAGCTAAATAATGTGATTTTATTAGTATTTTTAGATTTGTATTTCAGATAAGCATTATCATATACCAAGCTATTATTCCTTAGTATTGCATGGTGAATGATACATTGTGGAAATCAAGTTTTAGTATCCTATATGATTTAAATTTAGATTGAACCATATTCCCAGTCAGGGAATATGGTACCCAAATTAGTACCCAATATATAATGTAGGGTACCAATATGCCCAATATATATTAGGTTGGGGAAAAAGTAATCTATTATTTTTTCGGTAGATGTCTGTAGTGATCGATATCTCGTGAGGTATCTATCAAACAATTTCAGATTTATGCTCGTTGGAAAGGTGATATTTGACACTAAAATATCTTCTTGTGGTGTTTTCTTTGATTAATTCAGTTACGAATACAAGGTTTAAAAATGGAAGACAACAAACAGAAAATTCGATACATTTTCGTTTTTCTCTTGTAACGGCAAAAAAGATCGCCGGGTGGCTAAAATTGTGAAAGGTGTTTATCGTCCTCTATAAGACTGTAACAACCAGTTACGAACAATTTTTGTTTCGTCGATTCCGTTCGGGTATTTTTGATGTTAGAGATGCACCTCGCATGTGGATACAGCATCGTCGAAAATGTCTATAAAATATCAAAAATGATCGAAGTTAACCGCATGTCAGCAGTCGTAACGCGCAAGACCTAAAAATCTACATGAAAGCGGTTTTAAACCTTTTAACAAAGTTAATCCAAAAGAAGTTACATAAAGTTCACGTAAAAATAATGGATTTCTTTTTTTTCCAACCTAATATAATATGTACCCAAATTAGTACCGAATATATTATTTTGGGTACTGATTTGGGTACAATTCCAATATTTGGTACAACCAATTTATAGTTACAAAATGAGCGAAAAATTTTATTAATCTTATTTAGTTATTTCTTAAAGGGTGTATAATTATATAAATTACTCAAATAAAATTTAAAATAATACAAAGCAGCTTCTTTTATAAATATTTAGAATGACAAATAATACAAGAATATACAAATAAGTTTCACTTTTATTCCTCTATTATTCACTACTAGTAGACAAAATCCTAGCAACCTTCAAAAGAAGATATGTTTCATTTGTTCTATTACTATTAAATTTAAAGCAAACACAGTTAAACTTATACTTCTATAAATTTAAAACAACGTCTTATTTACAATGAAACATATATAGATTAAAATGTAACCGTGATTGTATTCAATCCAGACAATGTAATTGGTAGCAATTCACTTTCGATTTATCACCAAAATTATCCCATTAATATTCAGGTTATCAATTAGATAACCTGAGTTTTAATGCTTGAAAAGATGCAGATTTATATCGAGTTTGTTCTGATTGTACATAAGAGCATTCTTCAGAATAACTTTTTCAGATGTCACGTATTATCCCCAGAAATGGGAACATATAGTTGAACGTCATATTTAGATGGAAAAATATTGCAATGAATTCTTTTGTTTATGCTATATTACGGCTGCATTTTTGGACATGACGGTGGTCTGCGATATATGCTTAGATAAAGAGTTTTGTATTTCAAAAGAAAATCAAGTGAAAGTTGTTAAGTTTCTGAGTTAACATTCTTTTTTCTAAACTTCTCAATAGAATTTTTTTAAATCTCTATGTATAGATAAACGTTTACCATTTTTGGATGACAGAACTGTTTCTGTTGACTGTACCATAAAATAAGCTGTCCAGCAAACCGATAAGGAAACACTATAAAATTAAATTTACGGAGCAACATAATTAAAATTACACATAATTCATTGGCAACATAAAGAAATTATGATGTGTCAACTATAAAAGCATAGCCATTTCATTTTTCTGTTCTTCAATTTTTTTTGGTTGATACAAGTAAACTCACTTTCAACTTTAAATTTCATAAAATGTCTAGTTCCTCTGAAATTGTTACTGAGTCAGAAACAACTGATACTGAAAGAAGGGAACAACCAACGGCCCATGAAGTAATTACACCAGTTTCAGAATCTTCTGTGAGTGAATCTCCTTTATCTGAACCTTTATTGGGTCCACCAGTTCCAAGTGTTAGACAAGAAGAACTTGCAGTACAAGATTCAACTGCTCAAATACGAAATCAAAATGCATGTTGCCACAGAGTATGTTAAAAAAATTTTTAATTCTACTATATTTCTGATATATTTACCTTTATCGGAAAGTAGCAAAGGTTTTTTGAACAGCAAAGGGATTAAGAGATCCTTCATGATGCTAATAGTTTCTCGTGTGTCCATTTACTGTCTTTTGCATTTCATTAATAAGAGAATATAAATTTCTATAATTGAATTAATATTTGATAATTATTATTTCAGCGGTTTTAAGAATAAAATTTTTGAGATGTTTAAATTAGTCTTGTTATAAGTGTTAGTATATGATATGAAAAGAAAATGGACGCTCTTTCTACTTCTCCTTGGAGCCATATAAAATTGTTTTAGTCTTCCTAAACTTAAATATTAAACACTTTACCAATATTCATGTATGTTTAAAGTTTCTAATTTTTAATTTTCATTACATTTACAAAAATTTATCTTCCATAAGTATCTTAACAGCCAAACGTTTTGAAATATATTAAATATCTTCTCTTTCTCTCTCCCCTTGTCTCTTAACTAAACTTCTTATAAACAAATTTAGTGTACAACCATAGTAAACAAATGTTGTATAGAATGTTATTTAAATGACTTACCAATATGTAACATTTTAATATTATGTTACTAATTAAAACAACATCGTGCTAGTTTTGAAACTTCTATGTAGTTTTTCGATCAATCTTAATCTAAACTTGTGTTTCTGTAATAGTGCTTATGCTATGTTTATGTAACATATTTACGTGATATAGACTGGCTTAACAGATTTCATTTAAGTTCATAACTATAAAGTTATTTTTCATTAACGAACCAAACTAATTTTTTAAAAAATCTTGCTTTTTACTGCAATTTAATGTTTCGATTGAAAAATTAACAAAACTTTATTTTTAATAGTATATACTTTTAAACGTCTACAATCTTTTGTACTATTGAGAGCAATATACAGGTAGTTCTTTGTCTTATGCTGTGTTTTACTTTTCAGTTTCAGAACTGGATGTCTACGAAGCAATTGTTCTGGTATACAATGTACTGTCTTGTCGTATTCTTTATCATCTTAGCAATATTCTTAGTGGATAATCCAATTTTAACTATTACTACTCTCGTTATCTTAGCAGTCATCTTTACTGTATTCCTTGTCGTGGTGAGTACTTAAATATTTTTAGGGAACTTAGTTTTAACTCGTTTTTAAAAACCCGACATTTTCTCCTTTTGTTTTGAAAATATCGAGAAATAAGAGCACCGTTTAAATTTGTTGGGGGGAAAAATCTTTAAAGTTCTCATAAAATTATGAGAACTTTAAAGATTTTTCCCAACAAATTTAAACGGTGCTCTTTGCTTAACGCAATGTGCTAGGAAATACTTAAGTGGTATGACTAAATTTTAGTATTAAACGCAAAGAATTTTTATGCAATTTAACAATCAAAAAATGTAAATTTTCCAGATACAATGTCACATATCTTGTTTATACTTTGAAATATTTAAAGGTGTAAAGTCTTTAACTCGCAATGTGAAATTTATCGATAAAATAAATCCTAGAATAAATTATCTAAATTGAAATTCTAGTGCAAAAGACTTCTAGATTAAGTAATCTATATCAAGCTCTTATTTTTAGGAGTTTTTGTTTGCATTACTTGTATTGTTAAATTTATATTGCGTTATTACTTGTATTGTTAAATTAATAGTGTTACTTGTATTGTATATTGTTTAATTTTTCACTTAAAAGCTGGATGTGTTTACTGAAACATTTAATCCATATTTTATTTCATTTTGTTCACTTAAATATACGAGAAATAAAATCTAAATTTAAAATTGCGAAAGGGAAATGCATAGTTTCTTCAAAAATATAAGAGAAACTTTAAAATTAGAATCACATTTATCCAACTGTCTTTTTGTGCATGATTTCCACTGATTCTCGAAGCATAGTTTCCAAAAGTTTCTTTCCTGCGTAATCTACATACACCCTTATCTATGAAATTAACGAGTGTAAATTTTTAATTTTTTCAAATAAGCTTATTTTATCATGGTATAATAATTTTCCTTTTCCCTATTTAAATACTTATCCAACTAATTACCATGAATTGGTTACCAACTCAATGGTATTTAACACATTGCTAGTACGCTGAGCTGGCAGTATAACGGTAAGTATCGATATTTTAGGTAATTTTCGGTACCCACTTAAAGATTTTAAAATGGCATGAAATAGATACTTTAAGTTGTATTCTCCAGTTGCATTAATTTTAATATGCAAAATTGACTGTAATGTGTCTAATCAACATTTGGCTTTACTTTTAACCTTGCAATAATTTTTCCTATTTGCTAATTTAAAATACTTTGAAATTTCAAAATATTGAGAGTGGTTGAGTTTGATTTATTCCTTTTTAATAAAAGTGGGTAAATAGGCTTGGGTAAAAGTAGATAAATAAACTCAAATAGTGCAATTAATGCTTGAATACTTAAAATATAGTGTTTGAGTTAGCTAGATTAGATTTTGTGCTAGACTAAAATATCAAAGTAAACCATAAGTGTACATAAAATGAAAACGTTTTTGGAATAGCAGTGTTAGTTATTTACATAGTTTAAATTTTCTTTAAATCCTGTAATACTTGAGTGATTCTGGAATAATCTTTGACCAAGAAAAATTTCAGAGTAAATAACTCAGTTTTGATGTTAACACAAAGCACGATTCTCTAAAGAACAAAATATGCAGATAACTTGAAGTAATTTTGAGTTTCTTGATCTCACTAAATATTCAATCTAATGAAATATATTTTCATTATTAAAATCAGAGTAAGATTAGACATAATGAGATATATTTGGATTATACCGCAAATGTAATAACTGTACTTTAGAAATCGGTTATCTTTGAAGATTATATTAATTTATTGCCTAAACTAAAAACTAATTTTTCCTATGCACCTCACAGGATAAGTCACCTATAAAATGAAAACTGTCAAATGGAGACTACAAGGCTTGGAGCTGCTAACTATCTTTTGTTTAATGCATGCGTATATCTTAAAATTTCATTTTTCCACAGGAATTTGACAGTCTATAGTAGACTAATTCCTGTAACTCGTATAAAACTAAAATTGCATAATATCTAGATTAAGTTTTTGATTTGACCTTTAATCAAACTTATCTATTTTATTACTAAAAATCTCTAGTAACGTGCAACTAGACATGTTAGATAACAATGAATAGTCTATAGTACTTGCAAAGCTCGAGTAATTTTTAATTTTCTACATATCAAATATTTATTTTAAGGCTATATTTTAAATATCAAAAATAGTAAAGCCTTGTAGAATTCTAAACTTACGAATAATAAATTTACTTTTATAGTTTCTCTTCAAAATTTAAAGTTTACTTTTAATTTAGTGACATAAATGGATTTGGTAAGTTAAATTCATTTGTGAAACTCCCTATAAATTTGTAAGCTGCGTAGTTAAAAAAAAAAAAAAAAAAAACCCCACAATGAGATTCAAAGGGCAAAGTTTAAGAACAGTTGTTTATTTAATTGAACTTTGCTGACTTGGATACTTAGATCTTTGACTACATAAATTAAAACTTTGGGACCTTTAAAATGGTAACTAAATTTGATTAAACTCAACCTATATTCAGGATCTTAATCAAATTTCACAGGATAAGTTACTTATCATAGCAAGACCTTAAGTCATATGGCTTTTAAGAGCTTAACTTCAGCACTTTATGGTAGCAAAGTACTAAAGTAGTTTTGAAAAGTAAATTTATGTACAATATGTGCACATTTATTTTGTTCAACACAATGATCAATCTTAAAAATAGATTCTTGTGGATCAATTTTACTTTTAAAACTAAGAATATAGAGTTTTAAATTTAAAAAAATTTTCCTCTTTGTACTTCTGATTTGGTACATTTAAATAAAAAAATTCTTAACTTCCAGTTCATGGTCCGAACAGTTAGAGAAACCTTAGCCCAAGACAGACAGGCTGCTGAAACAAGAGCTTTAGATCAGGAAGCTGGAAGTGATTCTCCCTCTGAAACCTTGCCACAATCTACTCCGGAACAGATAACTACCAGTATCGAGTCCGAAACTTCAAGTTCCAGCATCGTAGCAAGAAATCCTACAGCACCACTGAAAACAGAATCACTTCAAACTAGTGTAACGTCTTCAGTAGAGTCACCTGAAATTGAAGAAGCTTCAATCGATGAACTATCCTCGAAGTCCGATGACCAAACTGTGTCCGAAGAGGACTCTGTTCGCAAACGACACAAAAGTAACGAGAAAACTGGATAAGTTCTCCATTCAAGTTATACCAAGTGTCCGATCAATATTGTGCAATTTTTAACTATTGTCGACAATAAGATTGTGGTGTTTGTTTCATATTACTGAATTATTTTAAATGTTCAATTTAATTATTTGGAGATTAAAGTTTACTTATACTAACAGGATGAAATATTTTAGTGAATTTATTTCCAGATTCAACATGAAATGAACTATTTCAAGTTTATAGGAGGTAGAACTTTGTAGAAGAAAAAGTAATTCTGATCCCATGTCTTGCTTACAAAGTAACTTCTCAAGAGTCTTAAAATAAGTTATGATGTTTATGAAATAGAATTTTTGCATTTACCTTTTTCCACGGAAATTTTTAACTTGTGAGTTTTTGTTAAATTAATAGAAATTATACAATATCTATTCTACTTTTTAAACTTATCAGCTAGCTTCAAACCGTGATGAGTAGAATCGTAAATTTCTAAATCTTAACTTTAAAGACTAGATTCTTCAATCCAATCTTAAAGGTCATGTGAATTTCGTAAAATATAGTAGATATATATTTTAAAGATTAAAAAATTTTACGTTAATTTACAGTAATTTGTTATTTAATTTGCTTAAGAATCTCTTCCCTTTTTTAAGAGTTTAGTTAAATATTTAAAATAAACCATGAAGCATAAGTTGCATTGCTTTAACAGCACTTTTTTAATTAAAATTATCCTGAACTCAAATCATTTCTATGATTTAGTCTTGCTGTAGATTTAAAATTCTAAATAAATCCATGTATAGTTCACTCGCGTAAAATCTCAGAGGTCGAGACTCTCAAGCTGTCATTCATAATATAATTACTATATTTCAATGAAAAAAACAATTGATTAGAATCTTTTAATATGAAATATTTAAGCTATATACAAAAAATGGTAATTGCTTAAAATTCCACAGAAGTGAACTATTATCAGTATTCTCTAAATTATAATTTGCTTAGTTTTAATGATTTTGGATTTCGCAGTTTATATAACAGAGTTGAAAATAAACTAAAATTACTCGAAATCACTTGACGATGTGACATAATTTTCAAATTTAAACATTTTAAATAGTGATTGAAAATTCACAGGATACATATTGACGAAAATAATTTACTTTGTATAATGAAAAAAAAATCTGGGGAGAACAATTTAATTGTAAAACTAAATTCACATTGTTTCGAAACTTTTATTTCAGCTTCTCAAAGGCTAGTTTTAAACAATGTTATCTAGTATTTTCCAATGACTTCGATTGATTTATTCATAATTAAGGCTTCATCTAATATCTATATTTAACTACATGTATACACATTTGTTATATAATTTTCACATTCATTGGGATGAATAATTTTATAATAGAATAAATATAATTTATGAATTTTCTATACTCAACAAAGATCAAATAGTAGGATCCAAAAAATTCTTTCCGATGGGGTTTAAATGGTCTATTGGTAAATCAGAGCTAAATTGTTTGCCATTCAACACAATATCTCTAAATGTTGGAGAATTATACATTGCTTAGGTAGAAAGATATTGGCGCAGCTTGTCCTCTTTGGACCTTGCGCCACAAAACCAAACCAAACTAGGTAGAAAGATATAGAGAATGTAGATTATTATCAAAATAAGCGTAGCATTGAATATCGAGCAATTCTATGTTTAATTTAGGATTAACTGTGGCTTCTGCAATAATTAAGGGTTCTGCAAGATTTAAAAGTAACTTTTTAACTTTAACAAAAATTTCTATTAAAATTGTTAAAAGTAACTTTAACAATTTTAATAGAAATTAACAGCAAATTTAATTCCAATTTTTGAGAAATTTAATTATAACATTTACACGATACACCGAAATAAAATACGCATCAAGTTTTTAAAATACTAAGGAATCGACCATTTCTTCGATAAGTATACTCGTATTTGTGTTAGTTTATTAGTTTTGGTGCAATTCATTCACACACAATGTATAATAAACTATGCAGGATTATATATTATGTCTTATATAAAAAATATATTTTTATTCCTGGAACACACAATTGTTATTCTAGACTAATTGAATTATGTCATTGAAAATAATAACTAAGCTTTGGCACTCGTGTATAAATAGTGTGTAGTTATATTAGTTTTCCCTAAATGGCTAAAAAAAATTATACTAGATGTAGTCAATAAATAATTTTGTTCTGTGAAAGATCTTGGAAATCAATACATATTATTTGACATATTTTAAACTCATTCGTAGGCTGCACTGTATTAATATCGAAGCATGATTGGTATTAATAGTGGTATAAAATATAAAAAAATCTGAGAGATCAGATCGAATCAATTCTTACATTACATTTTTAGAACCATTTACTAATGTGTGAGGCAAAGGATAGGGCTCCATAATTAGTTTACTTAGTTTCATTGAATTAGTTCAATTAGATAAGTGGCTGTTTCTCAATTTTGTAAATTTCTGATTCATATCCCTTTTTACACAAGATAGTTTCAAATAACTTGGAAAGGACTTTAAAGTATAGGGTTTCTTTTCTGTCAAATTAATCTTTTTAGACGAAAGAAAATCTTTGAGGAATACAACGCGAGAGAATTGAGTGTAAGAAAGGATCGAGAATTCAGCTGAATAGTGAGATTGCCTACGACGATAATAGACTTAAGATGGTATTTTAACCAATGTATTCACAGCAAAAAATTAACATATATTTCAGCCTTATTATTGGATATTGGGTGAGTCTTTGCAAAAGAAATGTGCTCTAAAGAGATAAATATCTCGATTCCCAAGCACAAAGTTTCTCAATGATTATGTGATAGACATTACTATGTCTAATAAAAAGTTATTTTTCATTGTAAAAACTTGCGTAACGTTTAATATATAGTTAGACCAGTAAGTTTCATTAGATTACTGTTACTTAAACATAGCGGTGTGTTTGCTTATCTAAAGGCTATACATTAGAATTTTGCAATTTTCATACATAGCTTGTAGAATCATTATCCTCAAATATTCAATTTCCTTCTTTTATCACTCAATTTCCTTCTGTTTTGAATTTATAAATTTGTAAACCACTCTTTATATAATAACTAATGAATAATAAAAATTAATATTCAGTGTAAAAATTATCATGATATCTCCTAAGATTTATCCAAAGCTGCTTCTGCAATAACATAACAAAATATAATTACTTAGTGTTTCACAATAAAAACTTAATTAATCAGTATGCAAAGCATAACACATTCCTTTTTTAATGAATCATTGACTATGATTCTTGATTTAAAAAATACCAAGCAAAAATTTATTTGACTTATTACTCTCTACTTGGTCAAAAGAGAAAATTTAAAAGATTTATAAAAGGGTATTTCAGTAGCAAAAACTTTTCTAATTAAATATTGGAATTAAAATTACAATCTTAATTTTACTATTTGTAGATGAATTTTAAACGCTACTTTGTCATTAATACCAGTGTTACAATAAAATCAAAAACATAGTTCACCATATATAAGAAGTGCTATAAATTCCTTCAAGAGTCAAAATTAATAATACATGAAAAAAATTGCCATTTGCAGAAGTTTAATACTTTATTTCGATATTTGCATAAGAAAAATTGTTTTAAAAATAATTTCTGAATAGCGACTGAATCGAATGAATTATATAAGTCAGGTTAGTAAAAAAAATTTGCCTCTGAAATATATCCACACATTCGATCCCCCAAAAGTATACTATTAAATGCTCAATTGTTGCTGCTTAATGTTTTACGCAAAAAAGATGAATCCCCGACCATGATATTACCAAAATTCTCCACAAAAAAATTTGTTTTATTGCTTAATGGTAAATTTTTGCACAAGAGGACTAATTAGGCCTAGATGCATAGTTAAAAGTGGATTCCGAATTACTATAAGCATCAAGCCCACACGAATCATTGAATGGAAAATTAGAGAACTAACCGTTCGGTTGCCAGCTCTGTCACACAGAGAAAGGAATCCAGTTAAATAAAAGCCATATTTTATTGAATGGGATACTGATCATGATAGGGCATTTAAGGAAATAAAAGGTTTGGATAATCAACCAAGAAGTGGCAAACCATCTTTGGATGCAAATTGCTTCTTTATTACAAAAGTATTATGGAAGACTTGACTATACATAAAAATAAAAGAAGCTTAGCACTTCCCACACAACACGACAGAGATATTCCTCAATCAACTGTTCAATATATTCCCTATGGAATCTTGAATTGCCATTCTTAAACAATGAGTTTTTAGACTTATTTTATTATCAAAGTAACTGAATACACAGTAGATTACCTCAAACACTTTCAAACGAAATTGATGAAATAGGCACATGAGATAACACTCTACTCCCTATGCTACGCCTTATTAGTGGAGAAACACTGGATTTTACAGAACTTCTAATTTGCATAAGCATCGCAGCATGACTGTTTACATTGGCATGAAATATAGAACCAAATACCTTCTAATCATGAGAATAACGCATTGCTTCATCAGGCTACAAAGTCTAAAAATATGGGTATATTGTTGGTTTTTCATAGGCCTTTGCATCATAAACGCGTGACAAATAGGTCTTAAGTCAATGGTTCTGAAAGACATATTGTTGAAGTCAACTTTCCATTCTTTGGTAAGAAATGTCATGATGACAAAACAGCAGTAAGCCTCATTGACTCCATGCCTCAAAAGTATTCAACGTTGCTGGAAGTCCGCGGAAACCATACCACCTACTGAAAATGATTTCCTTTGAAGAAAGCACTTTTTATTATTCTTTTTTCTCATATGCACAAATAGTGTTTTTTCCCCTTTTGTACTCAAATGCGCAATAAAATGCATTTTTTACCTGCTAAACATATACAATTTATTCTCCTATAACCTACTATGTCTATCGACCATGTATCAATGATCTAAAATGTTTCCCAGACAGAAGATCCACCTAAAACCACAGTATCCTTTCATTGTTTTGAGCAGTGTATTATCAATCTTCAGAAGGAAAATTCCTAGGAAAAAAATACGATTTTTAGCTACTATCAAAAAAGCATTGTCGTTCATCCTGAATTTTCAGAATCCTTAACTTTCTCTATACATTCGGATTCAGGAAAAAGAAAACGTTCACATGACACTTTATGGCTGGCAACATCTTGAATCATGAAAAAAATCAAATGTTCAAAGCGCATGCGTGTAATTTAATAATCTCGCCTATAAATTAAGAGTAATACGTATTCAAAACGCTGCTGCTGTTTTATTTACAACTGTTGTTGAATTTAGCTTTTTTAAAAGTTTACATTAGCATTTTAATTATTTTATAATGAGTTATACAAGACAAGCTTTAAGTCACGTAAGTAAATATTTATTATATAAAGATTCCGTTATCGTTTCCCTTACTTTGTTATTTTATTGTGGAAAGCACTTAAATTACTGCACTTGATTTAAGTTAAATATATTTTGCATTTGACTTAACTTTGATTTAAGTGGAAAATAAAACATCTACGTTAACATGGAAGACTTGTTGCTATATATATTAAAGCAACATTTTGGTAAACTCAATTGAAGGTTATGTAAATGAATACATAAAAAAAATATATATTTTTAAGTCTTGTAAGTTACTGTGGTTAGTGAACTCTAGGAAAATCAAAGAGGAATTTCGTAATTTTATGAGAAAGGCACAAATTAACGTTTAACTGCTTAATTATTTTTAATTATCTTACTTAAATTCTTCAGTATACTGTTAATAACATGAACAAATTTTTGTTTGATAACTCTCCGTTATTTGAAACCTTAATTATAAAAATTCCATTTAGTAATCCATTATACTTGAAATCTAATCAAATGGCTTACATATTTAATACTAGAACTATAAAATTTACAGCAAAATCTTGAGGTTGATATTTTTATTTTTGCTGACTCTTGAGAATTTTCATTTTTATTGTTTGTTCACATAAATCCACAAGATTTTCCTTAGACCCTGTGTGATTTTGTACATTTTTAAAAAAATGTTCAGTTTCTCAAGTACTAAACATTTATCTACAGAATTTTTTTTCTCAGTAATCTTGACTTTAAAATTGTGAATTGTCTAAAATGTGTTTCTATAAAACTACGTATTGATGCGGTTGAAACTTCGATATGCTATTAATAGTCTTGTAATTTCTTGCAGATCTTTCAAGATGGTGATAATTTTTACAATCTAAAATGGGTGCTTTACATGTCAGCTGCTATATCATTTTCAGCTGGCATGTTTGTATATACAGAGGGAACAATTATACAGCTGTTTTTCTTTTACTCGCTTGTCATTTGCTGTGCTGTGGGTTTCTTTTATTCTTTCTTAGTGAGTATAAGTTATTCCTTATTATATAACTGTGAGTAACACCTTGTGTACCATTCGTACACTGAACTTCTACTTTGGTGTACAGTAAACTTCTAAACTAACTTTATGTAAAATATATTAAAGTGTACTTTACTTATCTTTCAATAAATCACTGAACATCGTAAGTGTCAACATCTTAAGATGTTGACATCTTAATTGTCATGGTAGTACTGTACCAATAATATTACATTTAGTGAATTTAAACATTCTTTTCTGTCAATAGCTTAAATTTTAACACTAGTGTTTGGCTGCATATGCTTGAAATTTTTAAGTCTTGAAATTCTAGATATTAATTTTGAATCTATTTAAATATAGTCTTGTATCTCCAATAAATTCAAAGTTCTTGAATTTCTATTAAAATCGCATATTAAATACTTCCTTGATAAAATTTATTTGTGATTTTTGTCTAGAAATCGCTCAGAAATTCCACTCAGAGTTTCTCGTTCGAACTTTCTCGGATCTCGTTGCCATCGTGAATCCGGAGTGTGCAAACATGTTCTCGGATATTGAGTTCCGATCTCTGTAACTAGTAAAACATGTTCCATTTTTTTCATCCGAGATTTTGTCCACAGCCAAAAAGCTTTGTGGAAGAGTGTCATTAGGAGACCCGGAATTCAAAATTTTCAAATACAGTTTTTCTCACACTTGTTACTTTATATATTTAAAACATTAGTTGCCGCCTGCTCTGTCTAGTGGTCAGAATTCCTGACTGCGGATAGGGAGGTCTGGGTTCAAATCCCAGTCGGGGCGTGGATGTACTTTCTCTCTCTCTCCTGTCTTTGTTCTTTCCTTGTATGAATGGGTTGGGAATGGTTGCCTACCCTATAAACTAGTTCCTATGGCATGTGTGTACTGCGGAAGTCAGACTCCACACTTAATTGCGGTACTGTTGAAAGAGTGGAGCAGCGCACCCATACTGCCAGTCTGGCTGGCACTCTACAAAAAAAACATTAGTTAATTAATTCATTGCTTATGCTTTATCGTTTTTATTAATTTAATACAACTCAACTGATATTGCAAGGAGAACAACATTCGGAATCGAATTTTTTTTTCAATGTTAATTAAAAAAAGTTTAATATTTATTCATATTGTAATGAAATCTCCTCATCAGGAATATGCAGAGATTATCTGAACTATTCCTCCTTACAAAGATTTTAGGCAGGTTAATGAAAATAATTAAAAATGAATATTTAGACTAATGATTTGATAAAAAAACAAATACTTGGCTTTAAAATATCTTTATCATAAAAAGGAACTTTGAACAAGTGATTTTGAAAAATGAAAATATATTGCTTATAAATAATTCATTCCTATGATTTTTATTCTTTCTTAAATTAAGTCATGTTCATTAGAATAATTAAACATTAAAAAACATGAGTAAAATTTTACTAATTAGTCAAATTTTTATGAACAGAAATTGTTCCCTGCAGATATAATTATAAAATCTAAATGTATTAAGCAAAACTTATTGGTTTTATAAACTTTTTTCATAAAGCATTAAGCTATTTAATAAAGTTTGTGTAGGTATAACTCTTTCTAATTTCTTTTAATGGAGAAAAACATTGCTTTATTTAAAAATACA